>PVKH010006919.1:0-20627 GCA_004027955.1 Chaetophractus vellerosus | reverse complement strand
ACCTCCCATACCCACTCACATAAACAACATCCTTCATTAGTGTGGCACATTCATTGCAATTGATAAACGTATCCTGGGACATTGCCACTGAGCATGGACATAGTTCGCATTGTAGTTTACACTCTCTCCCACACAGTTCTGCAGGCTATGGGAAGATATATAATGGCATATATTTGTCATTGCAATGCCATTCAAAGCAATTCCCAAATCCCAAAAAAAAAACCCACATTACACCTGACATTCCCTCCCCCCACCCCTAGAGCCTCCAGTGGCCACTGTCTCTACATCAGTGCTGTAATTTCTTCCATTGCTAGAATCACAACAAATCTATTGCAGAATACCAGCAAGTCCACTCTAGTCCATAGTTCATTCCCCAATCCTGAGGATTCTGGGAAGGTGATGTCCACTCCAGCTGCAACTGAGAGGTGGCTTTCATACCATACAGCCAACGGATTGGACTTTCTTGCTTTCAGTTATAGGCACTCTCGTTTCCTTGGTATGGTGGTTGTCAATCCTCACCTCCTTGTTAGTTGTCCTGGGTGAGTCCAGTGAACAGGGGAGTAGCTGTTGCAACTCCGCTGAGGCTCAGGGCCCACCTGGCACATGGACAGCCCAAAGGTTCAAGTCTCTTGGACGTACACCTACAAACTCCAGCACCAACTATAGGTTCAAATAGAAGGGACAGAAGAGGCATGTGTATGGAAGCCATAACTGAGTCCAACTCTGTCACTCTCAGGAGCACAAACTCCAAAGTAGGGCCCACTGGCAAGGCACCAAGCTCAGATGCTTTTAAAATCTTGCGAGTTGAAGATTGTCAATTGACCAAGGAGAAACCCAGGTCCATGTCCTGATGCCACATTAAGCTACTGGCTACTCCAGAGAAATGCCACGAGATATTAAACTTATAAGACTTTGTCCACCCTCTTCCTTCTGCTAACAATATCCTGTCCTTGCACTCTACATGTAGTATTCGCTCTTCAAGGCCAGGTTAATGATCATCTCTGGAATCTATTCCCAGACTCACTGGGACAGCTTGGCCCCTCTGTTGTACCCACATTTGGTGATTCATCCTAATTTCCATGTGTATCTATTTATTCCAATAAGTAGTGAATACTTCGATGATTGGTGATTCCATATGATTTACCTTGGAACTTGGAATACACAGTACCTAGGGTTGTCTTGCATGTATTAAGAGTTTACATTATAAGATGGATGAAAGGAAGAAAGGAAGAGAGAGAGAAAAAATAAAAGGGAAGGGAGGGAGAAAAAAAAGGAAAAAAGGAAAGAAGGAAGGAAGGAAAGGGAAGGAAACTTAAAATTTTAAAACCATTTTTAAGATATATCATAACTTTAGGAATAAGAAAATGAACTCTGGAAACAAATGCCTGAGTTGGAATTCCAGCACATTTCCATATTAGCTGAAAAGCTTGAACAGGTTTCTTACCTTTGCTGGTTCACAAATTCTTCAACTATAGCATAGAAATAATATTAGTACCTACTTGATAGGCTTTTGCAAGAATTAAATGAATCAGCCCACACAAACAGCTTAGAACTGAGCCTATCCTGTAGTGACCACTGAATAGGCATTAGCCACTGATATTAATATTGATTCACCTTCCTCTGACATCACTACCAGATAATATATGCCTACAAATTAAACCTTCAGAGATTAATGGTGTGTCACTGACATTGTTGTATTTCTTGTAAATGACTATTTCAATCAGGTCGAAAGCCAATTCTCATTAAGAAAAGCTTATGGGGAGAAGAAGCAAAGGGAAGCAGCTACAACCTGGAAGTCAACAGAAACTGGAAAAGAAAGAAAATGTTGCCATGTACATTGCCATGCAATGGAAAAACCAGGGAACTCCAAAGATTGCAGGCCAACCAGAAGATACCGAGTCCAGGCTAAAGCAAAACTTCTAGTCTCTGAAACCATGAGCCAATAAATTTGTGTTGTTAAGCAAAGAGAAAGAGAGGGAGGGAGGGAGGGAGAGAGAGAAAGAGAGAGAGAGAGAGAGAGAGAGAGAGAGGGAGAAAGTTGATAGAGAATACAGAACATTTTGAGAAAGCTATCTTTTGTTTGTAATGTTAATTGTGCCCATTGTTGCATAGGACTCTCCAAGTTTATTTTCAGTTTTTGCTATATCTTATAACTCTCTTCTTGGAAAATATACCCTGCTGGGATTGGTGAAGTGGAAACTGAAACTCCATCCTTCAGTGAGTTTTCCTAGAAATCATTCTAATTTGAAAATGAATGCAAAACTCTAGGTCAGATTTTACCTTGATCTTTTCCCTCTAATAGGACTCAAGATTTAATGAAATTTCCAGGGCCTTCCCAAATTAGTGGGAATAGATTTTAGAAATTGCCCAGTATATTCTCTTTGCTTTGCAGATGCAGAAGAACTTTAAAGAGGCAGGAGGTCTAAGACCACATAGACTCTTACCAAGGCAAATTCTATAACACAAGTGCCTGGATTGTCTGGTGCCATCAAGGCTTACAGTATCAAATGAATATATGCTATTTTTAATGCTACATTTTTCCTTCCTAACATCAGACTGCTACACTGTCTCACTAAACAGTTCCTCTCTCTACTTCAAAGTATCTTGGATATTAAATATAAAGTTAAAAATTCCAGTGTTATAAGAGATAAAAATATAGTAGGAAGTTTAAAAATTAGACATCACAGGAGATGATGAATTTTATTATTTTGATGTTTGTCTTATTTTTTCTAGACTGATTTGAACTGGATTGTTTTAGGGCATAGACTCATGCTTGGGAATATTGCTTCAAAATTGTTTTAAGCAACAACACTACTCACTACTGCAGTCTTGATTTCATCCCAGAAATTGGCATCATTTTATTTTAAACAGCCACCAATGTTCGTCTTCTAAGCTTGAATCTAATTGGTCTGGCATTGACCCCGTACGTGGCCATCAGTCTGTCATCTTCCGATGGATATCGCAGGCTGCGCGCGTTCCCCACGGGCCCCCTCAGTGGAAGGTAAAACGTGCTCCATGACACTGTGACATTGTCTGCAGAAGGATGTTAATTCTTTACGAACATTCCCACGGAGAAACCTGACCTCTGTTCATCACAAACAGGAACTTTTTTTTTTTTCTTTTTTTAAACCGGAAGGTAGAGTGAGAGAGGAAACATTGTTGATTTCTGGGAGAAGTGATGTTGGAACTCCAGTTTGCTAACTCTCGGAACAATTATGGGAAGCCCCACGGAGCATGTCCCTTTTACTCACAATAATGGAAAGCGCTTCCACTTCTCTGTGGAAACAGCAGTTCAAAGACAGGACACAGAGTCCCTAAGTTCTGGCAGCATTTAAATAAAAAGGGCTTTGGTGTGTTTGCTTTTGTTTTCCCCTCATTGGTAAAATGGAAGAGGACTTCCATGTAGGTGAGTTAGTGAGATGTGGGTCGCATTGCATCCACCAGGCTATTTGCCTTCATTCTTGGTTCCATTCAATTTATTCAATAAATATACACAAATCACTTTCTCTGCAATGAGCTAGGCACTGCGGACACAAAAAATGAGTAAGGCATCCTCCCTGCCCTAAGAAATGTATAATCTAAACAGACACATGATTTGTGAAAATGACATTAATCTGCAGAGCAATTAGCCATTATACAATTAAATTACCATAACCAAGACTGAGCAATCTTTCTCCTGTCATGCATGCTGGAGAAATTCTCAACTAAGTCCTTAAGCGTGAGTACGCTAAGATCTTCATCTCATTCTTAAAATCCGCAGTAAGTGGGAGGCAATATAGGGTTCCACTGTCCAGTTGGAAGCTAGATGTAACGAAGTAACATGAAAGCACTTTACAAACACACAGTGCTGAGTAAATTAAAAAGTAAGGATAAGAAAAAACAAAATTCTGAAAGCCCAAGTAGTAGTAGCCTAGACAAGGGACCGAAGCAGGAGGCCAGAGGAAATGATGTGAAAACATCAAGGCAAAGAACTCATGAAGAAAAGATTAAGTGAAAGAGATGGAGCTTCTCTGCAGACTGCCAAAAGGAACTCGCCTGAGTAAACTTGAGTATGTGAATGCCCTGCAGAGCCATTATGGAGAAAGCGATGAGAGACCAGCATGTGCTGCTGCTGTCATGATCAGAGAGATATTTTAAGCAACTGCTGGCATGGAAAGTCACTTTGTGGATTCGAGTATGAGCCGAAGGGGATATGCCATGGCAGAAGTGAGGACTCTGTGACACTTCTTGTGCTGCATGGAGGAATATCTCTTGTGAAATATCCCTTCTGAAGCTGCACAGAGAGAAACAAAGCAATTGTGATTCCATATGAGAAATATAATAGAACGGACGCTGAGATATGGGTTTACGATTTTACATACTGAGAAGAATTTTATGGCCTACCTCGAATTTGTCCGACCAGATAAAAATATGTTCTTTCTTTATCTCATCTGTTTTCTGGGATGCCATATTGAGATCTCCAAAAAGAGTTGACTCCTGGAAGGTGCTGCTTCAGAAGGTGCTCAGTCACCATGGCAGGAGAAGAGCCACGAAGCAGGATGACCGCAGAGAAAGCTTGCGAATGTTCTGCAACCTGGCAACCTGGCTCTTAAGCTGTGAGATCGCTCGAGTTGGAGGAAGAGTGCTGCCACAAGTGCTCTGAACGAATTTAAGCAAAGCTGCTGCTGCTGCTGCCAGTTGTACTGTCCTGTCTGGGGAGACTTCTAGCAGTAGCCTGCTTCTCTAAGCAAGGATTCAACAGATGTTATGTTTTTCACAAATTGAAGATTTGTGACAACCCTGCGTGAAGCCCGTCTATCAGGGCCACTTCATGTCTCCGTGTCCTATTTTAACTAAGGAACTGCGCCATATCAACTTCTATGGATGCTGAGCTCTTCGAGGAGTGGGCCTCAGCCCTGGAGATAAGGACAATTGTTGGTCAGTAATAAGTGCTGTCATATGGCTTGTAGCCAATATTAAGAATGAGAAAAGTTTAGAAAAATCAAACCAATAAAATTCTGGAATGTCAAAAAAAATTAAGCAAATTTCCCTTTCAAATACAATGCTCTTATGAAAATAAAGTAGGTCATTTGTTGAAGATTGGAGCCTTAAACAAGCATGAGCCCTGACAAATTTAAGGAAATCCTTTTTTGTTTGTTTTTCAATTATGCTATTGAAGGAAGCTTGAAGTATTTAAAGCACTATTATTAATAGCTAAAAAGGTTTTTCCCTGCTGGCAACCAAGATGGTGGCATGAGATGCTCAAGAATCATTGAACAAATAGCAAAATCTGGCAGAGCCATCTTCCTCAAATCTCTGAAAACCAGTTAAAGGGTTGTAGTAAATGGACGAGGGTCAAATCAAGAAAACGCAGCTTTAAAAGCAAAAGGAGAAGCTCCTGGCTTCTTTGCTGGCCACTCACCTACCCCCAACCCAAGTGCAGCATGGAGCCAGCCTGCACTCCCATTGTAGGGCCCTGGCCCTGTTCCTGAGAGAGTGGAGTAACCCCTATGCACATACCAGAGTGCTCATATGTCCAAGCCAATCTATCAGTAGAAGCCTGGAAGACTGAAGCAGGAAATTTGTCCTGGGCTTGCCCTTCCAGAATTTACCCTACAGGTAGAAGCATCTTACAGACAGGATCGCAGAGGTGGCTGATGTAATCACCTGCACTGAAATTCCAATCCAGTGGTCAAGGATTTCATTCTTTCCAGCCAGTACAGAGGGGGAAGCTGCAAGAATCTTCTAATGGTCCCAGATCGAGTTGCTGGTTCCAAAAATTAGTAAATAACCAGAAATACGTGACTTTATTTTCTTGGACAGAAGTGCGCATGGATACATAAGCAGCTTGTCCTTCAACATCTAAAACTTTCCTTACTCCTCTGTGTGTCTGAAGAAAATAAAGAGGAAGGTATCTATGTGCTACTTCAAAGAAATAGAATAAAACATTAAGTTGGAAGTTTATTCTGGCACCAAAATAAAAAGATATGAAATTCTAAACTGAAGTACTTGATGAAGATGCACATTTTCAAAACAAATATTTAAACCTTGTTGCTGTGGATTGAATTTTGTACCCCAGTTCAGACATGGTCTTGATCTACATTCTGCTGGATGTGGATCCATTGTAAATAAGATCTTTTCAAGCTATTACTCCAGTTACAGTGTGGCCCAACTGAATCAGGTTGAGTATTAATCCAGATTACTGGAGGGTGAAAGTCAGATGGATTAGAGAAACCATGGGGAAGATCCAGAACCTGGAAGTCAATGGAACCTGGAGAGAAAGGAGAAGACACCATCATGTGCATTGCCATATGACAGAAAAGCCCAGAAGCCTAAGTTTGCTGACCAGCCAGAAGATACCCACCTTGGGAGGAAGCAAGCCTTCTTACCTCACCACTGAAACCATAAGCCAATAAATTCCTCTTCTTAAGCCAACCTATCACTGTATTTGTTTGAACAGCTAGGAAACTAAAACACTTGTTATATAACACTTGTTATTAGTTGCACAGAGAGGGCATAAAAAAAGAGGGTTGTTTATATGCTCTGAACCCACCCCACTTCTTCCAAGGTGTGCTCAGCTCAATTTACTAAAAGAGACTTCAAATAGATCATTGAGAAATCTTGGACTTGAGGGATACAAAGGACTTTGTCTGACTCTTGCCCACACCCAAAAGCTTCTATGCCCTTGGAAGAGAAGAACAGCAGGTTGCTGCTACGCTGGAGCAAAGGGGAAAATGGTAGGTCATACACACAGAAGAGAGCTGGGGTGGAGTCATATTAGGACCTAACAAAGAAAGGTCATCTAAAGGGTGAGCAATCCACAACAGAGAAAAGTTGACGCAGATTCCTGGGAAATGCAGAAAGAGAAGTGTGGATCCAGAGGAGAGAGGATAAAGCAACCACTTCCCAGCAACTCCTTGACCTAACCCCAAACTGATCAGAAATCCAAGTTAGCAAACTAGAGGAGGATCTGGGAAAGAAAAAAAAGTGCTATCCATTTCCTTCTTCACCAACAGTTTTCTAGCAATTTTGAGTTTTGGAATTTTTAATTTTATGTGAATCATGACCTTTTAATTTTGGACTTTGGTAATTACGGGGAACTCTAGCATAGTTTTTATCTAATAGTGATCAGAAAAGTCAAGGAAATGACTAGACTTTCAATTATGAAAGTGGAAAAGGAAGAAATTCCCTCAATGACCCCAAGTTTAAAGGGATCATGGAAGTCAATATAAAGTTATTTAATAATCTTTAAAACATTATTGGAATCTTTAAGATGCATTGATATAATAAGGTCCTCAGGAAGGAGATGAGATTTGGGTTGAGACATCCCAGTCATACCAAGAGGTCAAGAGATATCAGAAAGACATGGGAGCAAAAGGCTGTGGTTCTTTAACTGATGGGTGTAAAAGCTGCCCACTTTGCAACATAGACCTCACTCTTATCTCTGTCAGTAGAAGAATTGTCTAGACAGGACACCAAGACCTGTAAAAGTGAAAAGCAAAATGAGCTTCAACAGACTTCCTAGAAAGAGATACTTTTGGAAGGTTTGTTAAGTGCATGAACACTCTTCCATATTTAATGGCCATGCTTTTGAAATTTGTTATCGTCAAAATGTTTCCTCCTTATTGAATTTAAGCAATGAAATCTTACTAATATATAAAATAAAGCAGGTTTGTTCACTGCTACAAAAGTATTGCATTATTATCAGTATACATTTAAACTCTAGAGCTCATGCTTCCTTCAAAGAGCTCAGAGCAAAGCAATTATCTCAAGCATCTCTCTGAAGTAGGAGAGAGAGCTCATTATTGTGAAAATAAATAAGGCACATGGGTTTGAAATGATTTTCCCAAATTCACACCATGAATTGACTCATGGCAGAGCTAAAATTAACTGCCTCTTTCTTGATTTCTGGCCTAGCACTCAAGAGCCTAGTCACCATTTTTAATACAATCTTTAAAATGTACAGTTTGTATTTTTATTCATTAATTTGAGAAATTAATTTGTCTTTAATTTGACAGGGTAAGTTGGTTCTTACCCTGTCCATCTACTATGTTAGATGATGCTATACAGTTTTAAAATTATAATAAGACCTGCATATTAGGAAAATTATAATTGTCACAGGCATCGTTAAGTGATTTATTTTTGTTATTGATCCAAATATTTCAATATTATTTTTCCTGGGGATGGAAGAAGGAAATATGGAGTCTTTCGTTGATTCCCTTCCAGCCAACAGATGGCTTTACCTCACTGATTATGAATAACAAAAAAAAAAATGTATTTTGGATGCTAAGAGTTTATTCTATTTTAATTCAAATATTTGTTTTTCTGCATTATTTGGTTTTCATTTTTTAAGGATATAACAAAATTTCAAAACTGTTCATTGTTTTGCATTGCTTTTGTTTTTTATTATTTACTATATATATTTTTTCTGGTCTCATGTAAAAAAAAACCTCTAACAGTGCCATATATGTAAATTATTATATATTCACACAAAGCAACAATGTCTAATGACAATGACATACCAATCAAAGGATATATGAGAACACATTAAAATACTGGCTTATGGGTGAGGAGGGGCTTGGGGAGTAAAGACAATGAAAAGGAATTAGATAAATAGATAAGATGAAAGAGGGGTTTTTTGAAGATCACTGATAATTATGTGACACAAACCGAAGAGAGTAAATAACTCAACCCTCAACCAAAATCTTAAAAAAGTGAAAGAAAAGAAAAAAGGTAATTACAGTACAGAGCGGTAATTGTGTTTAGAATGCCATGTTATTACAGAGAAGGTTAACAAAAACAAACTTGGGGTATCTAGGAAAACGTCCTGGAAAAGGTAACATTTAGACTGAGCCTTGGATGCCTAGATTCACAGCTGTAGTCATTTTTCCAGCATGTAATTGGCCCTCACATCTGAATTCAACTCTATCCTGAGTAAGGGATAATGTAAGGAGCCTTCCTATCCTATGATAGTGATGATAACTTATCTTATTCATTCCAAAGGAAGTAGGGTGGATGTTATTGCAGAACAGAAAATGGAAGCTCCAAGAGCAGCTGGCCTCAGCTTCTTACCCAGATTGACAGTGCCGAGGTAGAACATGGTCATGCCCTATTCCGCTCAACCATGGCTGTCCTCATGGGGACGCTAAAGCAGAAGCCCATGCTAGTTCTCCTACTTAGATTTTGTGTCCTACTATCAGGGGCTTTTGCACTGTATGTTGTTGTTGTTTGGGTTTTTTGGTTTATTTGCTTTTTGCTTTTGGGGGTTTTTGTTTTGTTTTAAGACACAATCTTGCATTTCCCTTCTAACGATTAGGTCCCTGGCTTACTCTGCCCTGACTTAGCCAGGCATGACCCATGATTTGATTCCTTTGTCTCTCTAGGGTCTGCGTGCCCAGGCAGAACATTTAGAGTCCTCTGGAACCAGCATCTTGCCATGTGCTCAGCCCTACAGCTGAGCCCACTACCTGATGCTAACAGTCTATCATGGAGAGATCAACCTATTGTGCCTCGCTAGACCTTCCCTTGCCCTCTTGCCTTTCTACCTCCCTTCCACTGAGTCTCCTCATGACTGCTCTGCTTGCCAGTCTGTGATGCTGAGGATGCTCCTGAGTGTACCTGGCATCAGCTAGTGGGAGAGGCATGGTATAAGTGATTATGCCCAGGGCCCCGAAGCCACTCACCCACTGCACACTTATAAGCAGGTTATTTAACATCTGCATCTCAGTTCCCTCAACCTTAGGGCAGGAATATCATATCCTAGGGTTCAGGGTTTTTATAACCATGTAAAGAATCTGTATGTGAAAAGTCTTGACAGCAATATCTGCATGAAGCAAGTGTTCTGGAAATGTTGCCTATGCTGTCATTATCTCCAGGGTTTGTCCATCCTGGGTCACTTGTCCCATTCCTAACAGCTTTGTTTCTGGCCCTGGGAATAAATATTCCACCAGGAAAATAAATAAATAAATAAATAAATAAATAAATAAATAAATGAAGATAACAGTTTTTTTTTTAAACTAAAAATATTTTCTCTTTTTTTTTGTGGGGGGGAGGGTGGGAAGCAGGGCGGATGAAATTCAATATAGTGGGAACAGCTCAGAATCTGATTCCAGGTGACCTGTCACAGTCACAGCTGTCCCTTCCTCACTGTGTGGTGCTGGAGAAGCTTAGCTCTCTTGGCCCAGTTCCCTGTTTAGGAAATGGAAATAATAATGACCTTTACCTTGTGAGTATTCAGTAAGGTAAAACTTCTGAAACCCCCATGTAAATGGTGTTATGCTAATATTGGTTTTACTGATATCATTGTTATCTTTCATTTGTTTCATGCCAATAGAAGCTATGTCATATTTCCTGCAGAGTCAATGAGTGGTAACCTCAGTTCCATATTTTAGGAACAAAATATTGTTGGCCCTTTATGATGGTTAAGCCTCATATTTTGAATTAACTGACTCAATGCATTGTGACCCTGGAGAAAAAAAATATCCAGCTAAGTCCATCAGTAACATAGTATCTTTTAAACATAAAAGACAAGCACCACACACTCAAACACACTAATTTAATTTTTCTGTTTCTCACTTACAATGTATCATTCATTAGTTTGCAAAATCAAGAGGACAAAGCAATCAGAAAAACCAAGCCTTTCCTCATATATATATTGGCTATATCATTGAAAGCTTACAAAATCCTGAAAATCAGGAGACACAGTATTATACGTCTCTAAAGATGAGACCCAGGGGAGCTGGAGAGGGGCTGAGCTGAGGTCCGGGCCAGAGCCGGGCCAGCTGAGCGGCACCAAGCCCCTGTCATGGCCCGGAACACACTATCGTGTGTCATCACACTTCCACCCAGTAACATCGACGAGTTTGACGAGAACAAATTTGGGGACGATCAAGAGGAGGCTGCGGTGGTGGTGGCCAAGCCAGGGCTGGAACCGAGCGAAGTGGACAGGCTCCTGTGGCAAGGAGACATGCTTCGGGCGTTTTGTGCAGCCTTGCGGAACTCCCCTGTCAACACCAAGAATCGAACTGTGAAGGAAGGAGCCCAGGGTGGGTGCTGAAAGTGCTCACAAATTTTAAGGGCAGCGAAATTGAGCCGGCTGTGCAGTCACCGGACATAAATGGTATTGTCTTGATTTATGATTGAAAAACCCGCAGAAAATAGCAATGCCTAGTTACTCCCGCGGCATGAAAAAGCAGCAGTAGTAGGAGGACTAGGCTCCATTATAAGAGTTCTTACAGCAAGAAAGACTGCATAAAAAATAATAATAATAATTTTTTAAAAAGACGCATGTTATGCTGAGAAGATAAGAATTTTGGATGCACGAATTTGTGAAGAAAGGGTTGACAATGGACCATCTTCCTAGAAACTCCCAACTAAACTATTTCAGGACATGCATCCACTGAAATGTGTTTCCAAGGTAGAGGGAGAAATTGTCTTACTGTCTCCTAAATCCTTTGCAGGACCTGATAGTCTATGAATCAGGCAGAACTGACATTTTGTCTACCAGAGTGGCTGGCCAGTGGACCTGGCACCCATGTGCACTGCCTGTTGAAAATGGGGGAGGGGTGATTTGGGCGGGCACAGACCCCAGAGCTGTTGTAAAAGGGAGAATTTTTTATTGTTGTATGTTTATTTTCTTTTTTAGCAGGTATGGAGGATCAAACTTGGACCCCGTACATGGGAGGCAGGTGCTCAACCACTTGAGCTACATCTGTTCCCCAAGCTTGGTTTTTTGAAGTGGAAAAAACCCAGGGATTTGTACAGACATCCCATCCTCCCAGAGAAGGTGGACTCTCCTGGGTTTATTGTAAAGTGCCTACTGCATCAATAAAGCCCTTGCCTTATTAATGTACATATAAAACATTTTTTTAAAAGAAAACGATGAGACCTATCTTTAATGGGAATTTTCATTAATATCAACTTGCTAATTAGTACTGAATTGAGAACTTGAACCCCAGTGCCTGGACTTTTATTCTAGTACCCTTTCCTTATACTGTGAAGAAACTCTAGAGTTCCTTTCTTATATAAAGATCAAGAAGAATTTATGCTTATTTTTATGGCAGCTAACAGCATGGTAAGTGGATGTGTTTGTATTGTTTTGGGAAGATGGAGGTGTAGAAGAATGGAGTGTTTCATGTAAATTGGATATAGTCTTCCTCCAATGGAATGCACCACAATGCACAGAAGCATTACTCCAGGTTCACTAAAATACACTTCACACATATATTCATGCACAGAATCAATCACTTTGTTCTTCTATGCCCTCAGTCATTTTTCTCAGTTGAACCTATGACGCCTACCTAATATGTGGTCATCACCTAATATGGGGTCATAAACATGAAGATCAAGCATATTTTTAACATTAATTATCCCTTGGATGTGAGCTATGGGCACCAACATTAATCACCCAATGACTTCTTAAGGTAAGTTCCAAGATATTTCCTTGTAAACCTGTTAGAGTCCAATGGGAAGAATGCCTCCAACCAGGAAGAATGCTTAGAGCAGTAAAGGAAAGCATCCTGGATAAAATAAGATTGAGTCAGAATCCTAAATGTTATATAGCAGCTTTCAAGAGGTCATGACAAATTAAGGGAAAGAGAACAATAATTGTCATCCCCTTTCCATTTCTTACCACAACACACTGAAGATATACTCCCTAAATCTTCTTCCTGCTATGGTTTGGGACATACATTGTGTAATAATCTAATTTGTAACAAATATTTTTAAAAAAGAGTAGGATGACAGGGGTAAAGACACAGTGTATTTGTATGTTATTGAATTTAAGTGGTTATCAATTCAAACATGATTATCATAGATTCAGGATATTCATTTTAAGCCCCATAGTAACCACAAGAAAAGATAGGAAAAATATGTATGGAAAGAAATGAGAAGGGACGTAAAATGGTACAATAGAGAAAATAAAATAAATATGAAACTAGGCACTAGCAAAAGAATTGAGGAAGAAAAAAGGTAAAAGACTTAGAAAGACAAAATAGTAAAATGGCAAAAGAAAGTCCTGTATTATCAGCAATTACTTTAAATGTAAATGGATTAAATTCTTCAGTAAAAAGGCAGAGATTGGCAAAATGGGTAAAAAAGCATTACCTAACTATGTGCCATTTACAAGAGACACCTTAAATTCAAAGGCTGAAAGTGATAGGATGGAAAAATAAACCAGGCAAATAGCAACCAAAAGAGACCTGGAGTAGCTACATTAATATCAAATAAAATAGATATTAAGTCAAAAACTTTTATGAAGGACAAAGAAGGTCACTATATACTGATAAAAAGAGTCAATTCAGCAAGAAGGCATAACATTGTAAATATATATGCATATAATAGCAGAGCACCGAAATATCTGAAGCAAACATTGACAAATTTGAAGGGAAAAATAGGTCTATATTCGTAGTAGGAGACTGCAATACACCACTTTAAGTAATGGATAGAACAGCTAGACAGAATATCAATAAGGAAATAGAAGATATGAATGATACTAGGAAGCAACAGGACCTAACAGTTATAAATAGAACACTTCACCCAACAGCAGCAGAATACACTTTATTATCAAGTGCACATGGATCATTCTTCAGGATACACTGTATATTAGGTCACAAAACAGGACTTAAACTAAACTAAAAAAAAAAATTGAAATAATATAAGGTATCTTCTCCAACCAAAATGAAATGAAGCTAGAAATCAGTAATGGAATGAGAACTAGAAAATTCACCAGTATGTGGAAATTAAACAGCTCACTCTTCAACAATACATCAATCAAAGAAGAAATCACAAGGGAAATTAGAACATATCTTGCAGCAAATAAAAATGAAAACACAACATACCTAATTTTATGGGATGCAGCAAAGGCAGCATAGAGAGGTAAATTTATAGCTATAAATGCTTACCTCAAAAGAGGAAACCTCAGCAATCTACTGCTACTATTTTCTCTTTCCTCCTACGCCATGTTCTATTTGGTTACCACTTAATCTTTTTGACATACTGATCTTATCACATAACTTTGTTGCTTTAAAAATTTCATTGTCTTCTTATTGTCTCAAAAATATGAAGTCTGAAATCTGCAACATGATATGCCAGGTCTACCACAAACTAGCTCTAACTTATCTTTTCCCTTTGACTCAAGCCACTTTCCTCCTCTTGGGGCTCCACTCACCTTACCTCCACATGAAATTAGTTGCCATTCTTAGAACAAACCGTGCACTTTAAATACCTCCATCCTTTTTACTTGTGTTGTTTCTTCTGCCTCTGGTACCCTCTCTCTTATTCTTGGTTTGAAGGACTCTTAGTTAAGCTTTAAAACTCAGTTTTAAATGACTGTTGCTCCAACACCTTCACCTAAATTCCTTCTTCGGATCTGCATGTGTATTCATTCTAACAAATTGCTTTGTAATTATTTGTTAATGATTGTCCTTCCCCTCTTCTTGTGCATTTGCAGGACCAGATATCATAAACATCTTGTAACCCCAAAGGCCTGGGCCAGAGTAGAATTTAATCAGCATGTATGTATGTCTTTCTGTGTTTCTGTGTGTTTTAATAAAGAAAGTCCCAGTTTGGGCTCTGAAACTGACATCTCCTTAGGCAAGACACAAAGTTTCCCTTAGTTTTTAAAAATAATATTTTTAGGGGCCTTTTTTGACTCTAAAACTTATGATTTTATAAAAGCAAAATTAAAAATAATTGTAAATATATTAGTAATAAAAATAATACATCATGTTAATACAAGTAAATGTCCTTGAATATAGAGAAACTAGGATTAACATCTAAAACAATTGCCTAACCAAGCTAACTCTAAACAAAGGTTGCTTCTTTATTATAATATTTATTTAAAACTCTTTTTTTTTTTTTTGGTTACATATCCCCCCCTTTCTGCTTGCTCTTGCTATGTTCATCTTTGTGTTCCTCTGTGTCTGCTCTGTCTCCCCCCGTTGCGGTGACACACCGAGTCAGCTCACTGCACAGGCGGCTCTGCTCCGTTTGCGGGTGGATTTTTTGCTTCCGTTCGCGGGCGGCTTGCCCTGCCTGTGGTGGCTTTTTGCCCTGCCCACGGTGGCTCTGCCCCGCCCATGGCGGCTTGCCGTTCTCAAGGCGGTCTGCCCATCTGGAGAGGTCCCCGGGAACCAAACCTGGGTCCTCCCATGTGGTGAACTGGTGCCCTATCCACTGGGCTATGGCTGGCCCCCTCTTTTGTTTTTAGTACATGTGAAAAAGGGAAGAATTGAGGGAGGAGAGAGGAGCAATATTGGAAAGTGGAGAGACTGAAAGCATGGAGAAACTAGAATACTATTTTAAACTCTAGTCTGTAGGATGATTACAGTTTTGTTAGGATAAAAGTTTTACTTGGGAAACTGGATGCCAATATTCTACAGGATCCAATCATTAATTAAATGAGATATCAGGGGAAATGATCCTTTAAATACTCATGCTTAGCAAGTATCCTCTTTCTGAAGAGGCTACAAATATACAAGGAAGAATGCATGATTTTTTTGTTTGTCTTAGTCTGGAAGATAGAAAATAAATTATATGAAGTTGAAAATGTCTCCAGATAAGACTCAATGAAGTTTCCATTAGATTTTCCAATTAAGATAGGGTTCAAAACAAAAAATATATATATTTTTGCCAAACCACAATGAAATTTTAGATGTAGAAATTTTTAAAAATCTTATGTTATGATCAGATCCAGAAATTATAAATGATAATTCAATTTGATACACCATTGTTAGCTATTATTGTTATCCTCAAACCAAAGATAACCTAGTCCAGAGAAACAAAGCTGAGTTCAAGTTCATTTCTTTGTATTCTTTTCCTGTTTTCAAAGCATTATGCTAATTACATGGATGAATAGGAAAGATCTGGAGATAAAGTCATTGACCTCATGGTAGACAACAGTACAGACAACAAATAGACAGTATAAGCAAGGCCAAAGTAGCATACCTACAAACAGTCAACAAGAGCCAAGGAATACAAAGCCGGGGGGCTGTTCTCATAGGAAGGAAGTTGGTCTGGGAAGGCATCTAGGCAGATAGGAGCCTCTAGCAAGATTTTAGAGGCAACAACACTTGGGTCATGCAGCTGAGGAATGAGGGCTTCCAGGCAGAGCAGCAACCTTAGCATATAAGGATCCAGAGGCAGTACCGGACCAGATGCGTGCAGAAGGTGGGAGAGCTTGATTAAAGTGAAGAGAATCTGAAATGTGACTTGGAAAGAGATAAAAATGATAGGGACTGTTTGGGAAGATCATTGGATAGTATTGGCATTTAGTCCAAACAGTGGAGGGGAGCCAGTTTCTACAATAAACTTTTCATCTCTGCACTGTTGTAATCAAGAATCTATTATGACTTCCCGAGTGGGTATTATTGCAAATTTCAACTCCTCAGCTTAGCTGTCAAATCTCTCCAGAAAATTCTGAACTATCTTATCAAGACCCTACACAATATGGTCCCAGTTTACTAATCCAGCCCAATGCCTTGCTTCTGTCCCATATAAACCTCCTGCTCAACCTTATTGAAAGTGCATATGCTGATGACATTTCTTAGTACTCTTTTGCATAGAAGAAATGTCCTTTAGGATTTTTGCCTTTGCATCCTATTTTCACGTCTGCCCAAAGTTCCTTCCTTGCCCCTATCATTTTTGGTTCTTTCCATCCTTCCTAGTCTAGCTGGAATTCTGTATCTTCTATGAAGCCTCCCAAGGTCTCTAGCTCACAATATTTTCTTCCCTGTATACTTTCATATAGGGATTATTGTTTGTAACACTCAGCACTTAAACAGTGCCTTGTTTCTCTTTATGTATATATGTTTACAGTTACATGTATACTCATAAATAGGTAATAAGCAATTGGAGGATAGGGCCTTCTCTTGTATTTTGCATTTCCCATAATGCCTTGTACAATGCACATGTTCAGTGAAAATTAGTATATTGACTTCCTAGAAAGTAAGCATGTGAGGACTATTCCTTTCTTTAAGTACACCTTGTTTACCTCTAAACCCATGATAGGAGCTCAAGATACTTTTTTCCACTACAAATATGATAATTCGGTGAAGTGGAAGGAACACAGACTCTGGATCTAGGATCAAGGGCAGCCCACAAGCTTTCTGACAGCCTTGGGCATATTCTCAACTTCCTAAGATGTTTTTTGCCCCGCTACTAAGTAGGGATATCTAATATTGCTGTAAGATAACACACACAAATCCTAGGCATTCAAAAAATGTTGTCTCACACATAAAACTTTATTTCTTACTAGCCACCTAGATGCTGTTATTTAATGATACCTAGGTAACTTGCCCTTAGTCACTGAAAACTTGAGCATCTAACTTCCTTTCTTCCTTCCTACCACTATTACTACCATCATTTTTGGCCAACCCAGCACCCTTACAAAAACAGACCTGATATCCTGTTCTCTCAGTTATTTGACCTCTTCACTTCTAAACTTTTATTCCTTCACCCTGAATTGGTCACTGACTCCCATGCTCATACCTTAGATCTTGGCTCATACCAATAACCACCCCAGAAACCGTAATACCAAACATACCACTTTGACCACTACCTATTATTTTTCCAGTTGAATTAGTCTATTTCTCCAAGTCCAAGCATTATCTGATTCCACTCTAATAGGGTCCACTTTAACCCATTGACTCTACCTACAGCACCTACATGACCTTATTGTCCTCCTATCCCCACACAGATTTCGTGCTTTATCAGTGAGACCACTTCCTTGCAAAACAATTATTCTATCCTTGTATTCGCTTGCAAAACTCTCATTCAGGTTAAATCCTATTCCTCAACCCTGAGCAGCTAAACATGGCTAGAGAAAAATCCCAAACATGTTGAGATTTCATTTAATTATGTGACCTCAAATCTATAGGGAACATTCAGTATTTCCTGGAAATTCCACTGGCAAAATTACATTTGTATACCCCCTGGCAAAATTACTTTTCTACTAACCAAAATTACTTTACACTCTCTCCTCTTTGGTCATTCATCTAATATTCTTCTTACTTTGCTGCTTACACCACTGACAAAAGAGAAGTAATAAAGCAAATATCTCTCTCTGCCAAGTCTAACATCCCACTTGAATTTGTGACTGTAACTTTGTCTTTTCTCCATCTATAGTTGATTTTATTACAGCAAACAACTCTCTCCTCTTGTGCACTACATTCCATCCCCTCTTACCTAATCAAGGTCCTTATTTCTATAATATTTATGCCCTGTATCATTAATTTCCCATTTTCTATATAGTCCCAAATATGTGATATACTATTTCTTGAAGATATTTGTACATATAAATATAACTCAAAACTATAACATATAACTGTAACTCCCTTAACTCCACATCTCTCTCTCTGGCTCCTGCCCCGTTCCTCTTCTCTAATTTATAGCAAAGCTCATCAGAAGAGTTGTCTATATGTATTGTCTTCACTTTTTCTCTACCTAATGCTCTGTTTGGCTTACTCAATTAAGATTTTGTCTTTAGTCTTGGCCAAGTCCATCTGGCCATATCTAATGATCTATATTGTTCTCATCATACTTGCCCTCTATGCAGATTGATGCATTTGATCCCTCCTTTCTTAAAACTTTTCTTTCACTTGACTTCTAAGATACTACCCTCTATTAGTTTAGTTGCTATACCTCCTTAGTCTCCTTTGCTGCCACCTTTCTTCCTCCAACCAATGATTGTTGGAGTGCCTCAGGGCTCAGTACATTTTCTAACTGCCTATACAGTATTTGTACTTAGATATCAATTAGCTATCTCAAGCCTAAAATGAGCATTTGAATCCTCAAACTCACACCTAATCTTACCCTACTAACTTAATAGTGTCATTATTCAGCCAGTTGCTCAATCCATGCAGTCCTTCTTGAGTCCTCTTCTTTCCCATTCACTCTATAGTCAGTCCACCTGCAAGTTTGGGTTGCTCTACCTTCTAAAAACTGGTTTCTTTGTTTTCACTTTGGACCTGCAATAGTCTTTTCTTCAAACAAGAGTCAGAATGATCTGCTTAAAATGTAAATGAGATCATAACATTCTTTTTTTAAGAATCTATACTTTTTTTCCCATTATACCTAGACAAAAAATTAAATTATCATTTATATTTTGATTACCTCTGTCTGGAATTCTTTTCCCCAGATTTTTGCATGTGCCAATCTTTCTCATCTTTCAGGTCTTTGCCCAAATGTCACTTCCTCAGTGAGGATCCTCCAAACACTTTATCTAAAATACACCCTTCCTCTGATCATTTTTCATATTATTACTTGCTTTATCCCTAGAATTTACCAATACATAAAATTATGTTTTATGTATAGGCTTAATCATATTCTATTTTACTAGATGTATGTGCCAATAAGTTTAATTTCTCTTATTCACCACTGAAATATCAGAGACTAAAACAAGGGTAAACCCATATTAGATATTAAGTAAGCATTTGTCAAACGAGTATTGAATGAAATTATTAAAAACCAGATCTTATGACATTAGTCTTGCGGGACTGTGTATCATCTGACAAGGGGGTCACCTCTGAAGCCAGAATCCCTAGGTTCCAATCCAAGCTCCTCCACTTACAGGCTGTGTGGCCTTGGGCAAGATATTTAACATCTTTTTGTGTCCCTCCTTCATGTTTAACAAGGGGAAGATAATTAGTAACTACCTCATAGGTTGTTAGGATTACCTGAGTGAAAACACGTAAAACTCTTAAAACAATGGCTGACACATGGAAAGCACTCAATAAATGTGAATTACTATTCGTTTTCTGATCTCTATTCTCAGATATTACAAAGTTGCCTGAGGGAGACCATTACTATTTGGTGTTTCTGTGGGAATAATGGAGTTCATGTTTAAGGGAAGTGATACATTTCCTCCACCAAACCTATAGAATTTTTTCTTCGTATATGGATTCACATCTCAGGCTCTTGCTCCAGAATCAAAGGCTAGAGCTCAGTGTTATTTCATTAAGAGTACTTGATATTGAAAGGATACGCACAAAGGAACAGCCAGTTTCCAATTCACACCTTAAGGCTGAGAGTGTTGAGAGCACACAATTATATACTCATGTTAGCCATAGTTCAAATCAAACTCCTTGAAATTGAAATGTACTCCCTTGAGAACACTCAATGTTAGGCAAATAATATGATGATTTTTTTATGTTAGCATTTGTTAATGGAGATTTAGAAACTTGACACAAAGGTTCATCTTCTTCCCCAGGGAACAGATAAACTCCCTAAGGATTAAAAGCAAATTAACAATAAGACAAATGCCTGGGCATGTTCATTCCAATCCATTGGGATTTTAACTGGTCTACGAAATTCTTGTCAAGGTCCCCAAAGAAAATACCAGTCCCTCAGGGTTTGTCATCCTCAAATAACATACTCTTTGTTTTCTTACACTGCAAGTATAAGACAAATTTGAAATTTAGTTTTTGTTTTTGCTTTATATAGCAAAACAAAACAAAACAAAACAAAACACCACCCAGACAACCCTTATGATTAGATTCTTTCCAATAATAACTTCTTGTTTAGATTTTTAGTTTGTGTTTATGAAATGTAGACCAACATACTATATAGGTATGATCCTTTCATGGAGCTGTTGTTTATGAAACTGAAGAAATTTACTTTGTTTTTCCTTTTAATGCCAGGGTAGTGCTAAC
>PVKH010006918.1:0-20629 GCA_004027955.1 Chaetophractus vellerosus | reverse complement strand
GCATTCGGGACAGGGCACC
Organism: Chaetophractus vellerosus; assembly: GCA_004027955.1. Taxonomy (NCBI): domain Eukaryota; kingdom Metazoa; phylum Chordata; class Mammalia; order Cingulata; family Chlamyphoridae; genus Chaetophractus; species Chaetophractus vellerosus. The sequence goes on along the minus strand of PVKH010006918.1, from coordinate 20,610 downwards.
TGGAGCAGTCTTCTAGAGAATGTGCTAGTGATCATTTTGTCATAGTGTGTTGTATCAGTGTGTGCAGACCAACACAATGAGCAGAAAGGAGCTGGACTTCCATCCTGGGAAAGTCCAATATGTTCACAAACAGAGGATTGGGTATCTCTCAAGAGCATGAGCAGTTTCTAATAAGGGAGGATAGATCAGTGTGTCAAGTTCTCAGTGTTGTTGCAAGTAACTATGAATCTTGTCGTTCAAGGAGTGAAGCCTGGTAGTTGCCGTCAGCCCTGAGGGGAAAGGGATGGAGGAATATAATAGATGGAACAGGGAGTATTTAGGGGGCAATGGAAGTGTTCTGCATGATCTTGGAATCCTGGATAGAGGCCATGTTAAATTTCAGGAAAAATATTTTTAAAGTATATGGTCTAAAATGTAAACCATAATTTAAACCATTGACCATGGTTATTAGCTATGTTTCAATTTTTGTACAACAGCTGTAACAAATGTACAACCCACACATAAAAAGGTTATTAATATGGGAAGGGGGAAAAGGGGGAGGATGTTGGGTATATGGGAGTCCCTTATATTCTGTATGTGACTTTACTGTGACCTAAAACTTCTTTGAAGACTAAACAACAAAAAGTAAGACACTGGGGAAAAAGTGGAAGAAAATGTCACTGTACATACAGGACAATAGATATTACAGTGATGAAAGGCAAAACTTCAAGAATAATTTTAATGTGTTCCATTATTTTTAATACCCCAATTTAAAATTTTTAATTTAGTTTTGGTTTTTCTAAATTATTATATTTTTATTTCTTATGTTTAAACCTATCATTATTTTTAAATTTTCCTATTAATTGCATTTGGCAATATTCTTGGCTCCAGTTTTGAAGAAGTTTTGGACCACAAAATGGTTACAACAGTGGCAGGGGAGGATCACTGGTGTGAGGAGTCAGTAATTGGGGATACATGGGAAGAAGTTCACCTGGGCATACATATAAGGTATATAAATGTGTTCAAATGTTCATGGGACATTGTCACAATGCATGGAGATTCACACAATAACCAAAAGAGTATTGAATTCCCATCCTGGGGAGCTCTGCCACATTCTCTAACGGAACAACAACAATCACCTAACTACAGGGGCAATGACTAGTAAAGAAGAATGGTCCATTGATGGGCCCTTGATATTGATGACTATGCTTATGAGCCTTTGTTCTTGAAATTGAAACTTAGCCTAATGTTGTAGGGTGCCTACAAATTACCTCCTGAGAGCCTCCATGTTGCTGAAATGTGGCCTCTTTCTAAGCCAAACTCATATTATAAGTGCATAACATTCCCAAGGATGAGCCTCCTTGGCACTGAGAGATTACTACCAAGTACCAACTAACAAAGCAACTGGAAAAAGACCTTGAATAAAAAGGGAAAAATTAAATAGAAATGAGCTAATATGACTAAGAGACTTCCAAATGAGTAAGGAGGTCATCCCAGAGGTAACACTTATGCACATATGAGCAGGATCGCATAGACTGCCAAAGTAGATACTACACCAAATACTGGGGCTCTTGAGGGTTCTGGAGATACCCAGGTCCTACAGTCATGGCAGATAGCTCTGGAGTTTGGTGCCTTGCCAGTGGGCCCTACTTTGAAGTTTGTGCTCCTGAGTGTGATAGAGTTGGACTCAGTTGTGACTTCTCTACACATGCCTCTTCTGTCCCTTCTATTTGAACCTATAGTTTGTTCTGGCATTGGTAGGTGTATGCCCAAGGGACTTGAATCTGTGGGCTGTCCATGTGCCAGCTGGGCCCTGAGCCTCAGCAGAGTTGCAACACCTACTCTCCAGTTCATTAGACTCACCTAGGACAACTGACACAGGGAGTTGAGGGTGGACAACCACCATACCAAAGACTCAAGAGAGTCTACAACTGTAAGCAAGAGAGTCCCATCTATCAGCCATATGGGATCAAAGGCCCCTCTCAGTTAGAGGTGGAGAGGGCATCACCATCCTGGAATCTTCAGGATTGGGAAATAAAGTTTTGACTAGAGTGGGCTTATTGGTATTCTACTATAGACTTTGTGATTCTAGCAATGGAAGAAATTATAGTACTGATGTGGAGACAGTGGCCACTGGAAGTGCTGAAGGCAGGGAGAGGGAAAAAAGAGGTGTAATATGGGGGCACTTTTGGGACTTAGAATTGTCCTAAATGAAATTTCAACAACAAATATAAGCCATTATATATCCTGCCATAACCTACAGAATTGAGTGGGAGGAAATGTAAACTACAATGTAAACTATCATCCATACTTCATGGCAATGCTCCAAAATGTGTTAACCAATTGTAAAAAAAATGTCCCACACTAATGAAGGATGTTGTTAATGTGGAAAAATGTGTGGGGTCTAGGGAATGGGGCATATAGGAATCCCCTATATTTTTTTATGTAACTTTCTGTGTAATTTAGGTATCTTTTTAAAATTTTTAAAATATATTAAATAATAATAATAACTAACAAAGGAAATAATATGAAATGGTTTGGTTAAGCAATGGGAATTTACTCATTCATAGTTTTGATGCTAAAAGAAAGTTCAAATCAAGACATCACCAAGGTAATGTTCTCTCCCCAAAGACTACAACATTCCGGGGAGCCTGAGATCCTTGGTTCTTTGTTTGTTTTATGGCAAGGCACATGACAGCAACTCTGGGTCTCTCCCTTCTTTTCTGGATTCCTTGATGCCGAGCTTTTGGTTGCTCCCTCTGTGGTGTTTTCTCTCATCTAAATTTCATCCTCTTATAAAGGACACTGGTAATAGGAATATGACCCATACTGATTGATGTGGGTCACACCTTAACTGAAGCAACCTCATCAAGAGTCCTACTTACAATGGGCTCACACCCACAGAAATGGATTAAGATTAAAAATATGTTCTTCTGTGGTACATACAGCACCAAACCATCACAGGAACCTAAACCAAGAATCCAAACTTCTGAGATGAATCAGGTTTTTCATAGTATAAGCAATTTTATTGAAAATTTTAGTTCAACATCTTCCCCCTCTCCTTATTCTGTAATTCAACTTATTTCTTGAGAATATGCATTAGAATCATGAAATCAAAAATATGATTATTTTCAAGGTTCTCATCACATACTGACAAATTGCTTTTCAAAACATGTAGCAATATACATACCACCATCCCTGTATGGAAGTAGTTATTAATTGAAAATAATAACTGATCTCATTAGAGTAAATGTGATTTTGTCCAGATTCAGAAAAAGTTTAGAAATAAATGACAAATAAAATATTTTGTGCTATTTTGTATTTAGAATATATCTTTGTTTGTTTATTCCTAATATTGTAACTAATATATTTTCTATTCTAATTTAACTATACATAGATCAAGAAAAAAACTAGTAAATTATAGTTAATATAATGAGGAGGATAATAAATTTGAATTATCAGGAGTGGCCAATATTGCTGCTTCATATTGAGCATTACATAACTTATTCTTTCATTTGTAATTTGTTAAATAATTAATGAAGAGAAGGTTTCCTTTTACAGCAATATTTTTCAGGATAGTTTCATATTTGTACACATAAACCAATTGGGAACATAAGATAACATTTAGAAAAATTAAAGATCATTGCAATCATATTTTTGTTATAGTGATACACATGAGTAAGAAAGCAATACATTAAAACAATGTTTAGTTGGTTGATAGAAATGTGAAGTGTCAGGTCTATTTTCTCATATATTGATAATATAAACTCTATCTTCGTGAAAGAAGATTTATGTTTGATCTTTATTTCAAGATTGTCTTATTCCTGATGAAGGTATATTTTTAAGATGTCTATGTTCACTCTGGGTCCCTAGTTCATGTGTTTGTAGGTCTATTTTGCCTTTATTGTAGTTGTGTATGTATTGTTCTTTTTAGACTTAAGTTCCTTGAGGGAATTATATATTATGAAACTCACAAACCAATGTATAATAATAATAATCATATTTTGAATCAAAAACAACTATATTGGTTCTCTTTTCTCTGTCAAACTTGTCTATTTTAGAAATATCTTTTCAATTCAATAACATCAAATGCTTTTAAAAATAGGAATGTGCTTCAATATTAAAGGCCTCAGATATTAAAGATCATTTCCAACTTATTTTTAAAGTGAGCAAATAATCTTGTTAAATGTTTTGTTGACTCCTGAGTGTGTTGTGGTAATACAACCACTTTTCAAATATTTTTCAAGGAGATTCATCTGAAAACTCATTGTTTAGTTAAAAAAATATATATTTTTGCTGTATATTTTTGAAATAAGGTGCCCAAGACTACTTAAATTAGTAAAATTAATATATTGTCCTTTTCTTAAAAAGAAAATTTGTGTTTTTATATCTAATTTAGTAGTTTAATAACAAATGGTGTTTAGCGATCTATAGTCATTTATTATCAATTAAGATTATTACATAATTGAATAATATAATAATAATTTTTGCTTTTAATAATTATCATTTGTTATTAATGAGGACTTAGAAGAAGAGGGTGTTAATTACTGTTTACAAACATTTCAGGATTTTTTCTTGAATTTATACCAATATGTATGAAAACACTTATTATTTTGATTATTAGAATAACATCAATAGCAGTATAAGTTACTACAAAATGGGCCAAAAATTGAAACCAAAATTGAATACATTAAAATAAAAATTAAATTAAAAATTAGAATAAAATTAGAGCTCAAGTTACCATTACATTTATTTGTAAATACATCTCTATATTTCTATTTAAACTAATATATTTATTGTGATTTTATATTACCATCATCCTGAAAGCAAACACCATCAAGATAGGGCAAAAACAAACCAGAATATGATAGTCTGGTGCTGTCTCTAATTTAAATAATATGACAATGCATAGTACAGAAAAAAAAATGAACAATTTAAAGTGACCTGAAATTAACTTTAGCTCAAAAGAACCTCAAATTAGAGGTTTAACTTTTGAAACATGCTTTCAACATATCTTTTTACTAGAAAAATTCAAATTAATTTTTAATTAACCAAGTTGCCATAGAGATATGAGTAAATAAAAACAGGAAAGGGCAAAATGCTAGTGTTGTCTGAGATATTTTGCCCCTAAATATTTAGTATTTTATTGAATTAAAATGACTGGAAAGGTATTAGAAAATTGGATGACATATATTTAATGAATAGTTTATTAATAAATTGTAGCAGAAAATACCACATAAACATCTGTTCAGGAAGCAGATAATGAAATTGAATGTGTGCCTTGGAAATGGTTGAGCTGGCTTGAGCCTTAAAGCAGAGTAAGAAAATTGAAGACTTTTCTGTTATCAAGTTATGTTATCTGTTCTAAAATTACTGAAATATCTTTTAGTATTTTGAATTGAATATTTGAGGAAAATGGCAGTTATAACATCTCCAGTCGGTATGCAATTGGACTGAAATACTGTTGTCCTTCTGGGCTAAAGTCTGGTTTTCTTCAGTTATTTATGTGGGCAGTCATATGAAACTTGAAATATATTTTATGATTTTGAAAGTTTAAAAGTCTTTTTATCTACCATACCTTGGTCAGAAAAAAGAAATCTTTGTATTGCAATATGAGAGAATCATGTACAATACCTGACAATGCATCTATATTTGCAGTTTAGTTCAGGAAAATAAATGCAAAACTGTGACTTTCTAATTTCTACATTGGGAAGTGCTAGTGTATATATTTTGATATATTCTGGTAGTAGTGTCTAATATGATGAAAATCTTTGTCATCATCTGAGTTAGAGTCTTTTAAAATAGTTTTAAAATTAATTTCAATAAGAATAAAACATGAAGTTCACATATTTGTGAATTTTTAGAGAAATAGTTTTGATGCATTTGATTTATTGGGATATTGGGATAGACAACCTTTTCCTCATACAAAATGAAATATCCAAAGAAAAATATGACTGGAAAGAGGGCATTTATGGTTTTGTTTCCTAGGTAGGTATCTCAGGCCATATGGATGAAGACTATCTTTTTATTTGAGGTTCTGTGATTGCAAACACACATATTATTAAGCATATTATTTTCCAATGACCCCATGTGGAAATGGCAATTGAAGCCCACCAACCCCATCAGGATAGGTGCTTCTTAAGACTTAAATATACATAGTTTGATGGTCTTCTGCTTATAACACTTTATTAAAATGATTTTAGTAACATATTCTTTTGATATAAAGAGATTTATAGAAAGAGGGATTTAAAGGCAAGATGGCCTTAGAACAAAAAATTCAATCAATGAGTGAACTATAAAGTAATTATTAATAAGAATTCAGAAAAATTCCAGCCTTAAATGTCTCTCTCAACAAATTTAATTTCTAAATTACTTTTTCTCTGCCTTCCAGTACATATCACCTACATAAGTCAGTGTGTAAGAAACAGATTCTCATAATCCTTCAGGCAGCAAGCAATAAGATCCAAAATAACTCTCTGAAATAGAACACAGGAAAACAAAGGACATGAGGCTATGAAATGTGGGAAAACAAAGCAACCAAAGTTTGGAAAATTGCTATGACCATTATGGAAAAATATAGAGTTCATATCTTTTATAGAATAAGAGGCTCAACCACTGTCTATTTTATACCATTGACCCATTGTTTCAAAATAAGGGAGGTATAGAGCTTTCTCTACCATAGACATAATGTGACAAGAATGAAATTAAGCATTATTGATTTTATACATTTGGTAGTCTCTTCATTTACTACAGACAAATTTAACTCTCTTGGCCCTTCTTCCTTTTCCTGCTAGTAGTTTTTATTTGTCAACATAACTTAGAGTTTTTATCACTCATGAAAAGGGCCAAAGATTAGTATTTTAGACATTTTTAGTAGAGATTTTTAATGTATATGAAAGACAAAATGAAAAAAAATTGATAAAATATCTTGGTTTAGTTTTGTTGATTGTCCTTTTAGAATTTATAATTTGACAAGTATAGGCAATAAAATTAACAATAAAATGATAAATAAACAACTGAGCTATAGACTTGGTTGAGTCATGATCTCAAAGGAAATTCATTAAACCAAGACCTTAAACATTCAATTTTCCAGTAGTATTTTGTCCATTATTTATTTTGTTTATAAAAGTACAAATTATTATGAGATTTTATCGAGATATTTAATTTCACAACAAGATTATAGACTGCTTTGAGACTCATTTTGTCTTTTATAACTTTAATTACATAAGCATCTCTCTTTTTCTTTTTCCCTACAATAATATTGGTAGAGTTGATGGTAGGCATTAGGTGGTTGTTTATTAGAAGATAAACATTTTTAGTTTACCCATACATTCTCAACAAAGTTAAAAGATTTTTATTGAAGGGAACAAATCTGAAATAATGTCCTCAATATATACCTTTTATATGTAAATTAATTCCCAACCTTCTGATTAAATGTGTTCCTTGCTTTGATTTTTCTGGTTACTTTTTCTTGAAGATGAATATACTAATATAACATATACCAATTCAGAATGAAGAATTTCCCATTAGGAAATTTGGCATTTTGGTAATTTGAAGCTGTATGTATCCCAGAAAAGCATATTCTTAAATCTAATCCATTCCTGTGAGTGTTAACCCATTGTAAGTAGAACTTTTTATGAAGTTACTTCAGTTAAGGCGTGGCCAACTTCAATCAAGATGAGTCTTAATCCTATTACTAGAGTCCTTTATAAGCAGAATGAAATTCTGATGAAAGAGAGAAAGTCACAAGAGCAGGCAGAAGCTAAAATTCAGTGGAAACCAGAAGAGAACAGAGAAGCCAGGGGATGTTGCATGTGCATTGCCATGTAACAGACAAAGTAAAGACCAAGTGTAATGGTTTGAGAGTTTTGTCTAATTATGAATTCCAAAAATATAAATTGAATCATGCTTGTAAACTGATCTGTTCATCTGGGCATGATTGGGTTATTATAAGGGTGTTGACTGGGCTGCCTCAGTAGGGCATTGAGCCCCACCCCTTGGTGGATGTGGCCTCAAGTATAAAGGGCAAGGCCAAAGACAGAGGGAGCAGATTTGAGAAGCAGATTTTTGAGATGCAGTTCTGATGTTGGAGAGGGCCGTTCACCTGATGTCTACAGCTGACCTTGTGGAAGAAGTGCTAAGCCCGGAGAGAAATGCAGCCCTGGCAGGAGAGGAACCCAAAGGCCTGAGCCCTTGCAGACGTTGGCAGCTGTCCTGCTTCAACATGTGGACTTTGGTGAGAGAAGAAACCTATGCTTTGTGGCCTGGCAACTGTAAGCTTCTACCCCAAATAAATATCCTTTATAAAGACCAACCAATTTTTGGTATTTTTTGCAAAGGCACCTCTTTGGCTGACTAATACACCAAGGATCATCAGTAGTCAGTCCCAGAAGAAAGAATTGCTTTGATAATGCCTTGATTTAGGCTTTTTCCCAGCCTTAAACCGTGAGTAAATAAATTCCATGTTTAAGCCAACCCATTTCATGGTATTCTCTTGAGCAACCAAGAAAACTAAAGCAGATTTTGGTACCAGGGGAGTAGGGTGCTGCTTTTGCAAATACCAAAAATGTGGAAACAGCTTTGGCATTGGGTAATGGGTAGAGATTGGGAGAATTCTGAGGTACTTGATAGAAAAGACTAGATTGCTTTGAAGACACTGTTGGTAAATATATGGGTACTAAATATACTTCTGATGAGGACTTAGACAAAAGTGTAGATAAATGTGTTATTGGAAACTGAAGGAAAGATGATCTTTGCTTGAAAGTGGCAGAGCACTTGATGATACTGAGTTCTGAAACTGGATGGAAGACAGAATATCCAAGTGATGAATTTGGATATTTAGCTGAGGAGATTTCAAACATAAATGTGGAAAGTGCAGCTTATAGTAAAATGTGAGAGGAAAGACATAGCTGAGAAATAAACTCCTGGGCACAAAGAAAACAAATGTTAATGGTTTGGATATTCTGAGCTTCCTGAAAGTGAGTCCCCAGAGAATAGTTTTCCATGTGAGGGTTTAACGGATTATGTAATCAGGCAGCCATTTCAGGGGAATTAACAATTTGAAATGCAGTTATGCAGGAAAGATCTATGGAAAGCTCTGTAGCCTGATGGTTGGATCCCTGTGAACTACAGGCAAGGCTGACAAGTGTTTTGCATAATTTGCCTGACCAGAACACCTGCCAGCCTGGCCTGAAAAGGACAAGGAAGGGACAAATTGAAGAAAGAATCACATCAAAGGCAGAATCATTGTAGCTGAGATCTACACAGAAAATATTTTGTTGGGCCAAGAGAGTTGGCCCATCCACATGCATGGAAAGGGCAAATCTACCCTGATGCTTGGAGAGGGCAAGACTTCTGCCACCCCAAAGCTCAGAGATAGTATGGCATTCATGGAGAGACTGATTGCAACCCAAGTGCTCAGAGATAGAGGGGCCTATGCCCCAGGGATTTTGGAGAGTCTGGTCACCATTCAAGTGCTCTAAAGGGTGGAGGCTGCACCCAGTGTTTCAGAAGAGCATGATCAAAACACAAGCACTTGGAAGTAGTGAGACTCCTGCTTCATCAGGCTGGGCAGACAAAAAATTGATTCATAGATGACTCTTAGAACTTGCCATTTTATGGAGTATGTCCTGCTTGGTATCAGAATTATTTGGGACTAATGACCCTTGTTTTCCTCCAATTTATTGCTATTGGAATGTTAATGTTTATCCTATTCCTGTCCTTCCATTATAATTTAGAAGCAGATAACTTGTTCTCTAGGTTTCACAGGTCCACAGACCAAGGGGAATTATGCCCCAGGACAGACCACACCCTTAACTGATTTGGATGACACTTTGAATTTAGCATTGTTTCTGAAATGACTTAAGGCTTTTTTGATGTTTTGATGGAATGAATGTATTTTGCATGTGGAAAGAACATTCTTTTTTTGGAATCAAGGTGGTCAAAAGTAAGATCTTTTGATGAGGTTATTTCAGTTAAGTTCTGGCCCAGCCCTTTTGGAATAGATGTTAATTCTATTACTGGAATCCTTTCTAAATGGAATGAAATTCAGGAAGAGAGAGAGAAAGTCACAGAGAACAGCCAAAAGGTGAAATTCAATGTAACCCAGAGGAGAATGGAGAGGCCAAGGGAAGCCTCCACGTGCCTTACCACGTGACAGAGTAGCTGGGTACCAAGTATCACTAGCAGTAAGCCCCAGAATGCCACAGTCTTCAGGAAGAAAGCATCACCTTGATGACAGCTCAATCTGAAATTTTTCCCAGTCTTAATCCATGAGCAAAAAAATTCCATTGTTTAACCTGATCCATTTCCTGGGTTTGCTTGAGCAGCTATAAAGCTAAAACAGCAAGGTTATGATCCATACACACACAAACACATACACACACTACATGGAAAATATTTAATAGAAAAATAAATATCGTGTATTCCATTTTTTTGCATGTGTATTTTAATGTGTGCCAAGTAGCTTTCTCTTGGCCTCGATCTCTATAACTTTGCAAAAAATATTTTTGTTAATTAGAGAGGCTATGAATTTACAAAACAATAATTTACATGTGTGGAATTCCATACAACGCCCCCTCCACCAATACACTACATTGTTGTGGAATATTTGTTAAGGACTATTAGATAATATCATCAGACTATTACAACTAACTTTGGTCTAAAGCACACATTTGATATATTTTTCCACATCCTCCTATTAACACAGTACATCTTTGGCATTGATGCAAGAATATTTCAGTATTGCTGTTAACTATAGTCTATAAGTTACATTATTTGCATTTTTCCCATGCTTCTCCACATTTTTACCACTTTGCAATAATGATATACATTTGTTCCAATTCATAGAAGGACATTCTTGTATTTGTACTGTTTTTTTTTTTTTAAAGATTTATTTATTTTATTACATATCTCCCCTTCCCCCCCGTTGCGGCGAAGCACCGAGACTTGGTCACTGCGCAGGCGCGGCTTTCCCCGCTTGTGGGCGGCTTCTGCTTCTATTCACGGCCGGCTCTTGCTTCAGTTTGCGGGTGGCTGCGCTCCATTCACGGGCGACCTGCCCTGCCCGTGGCAGCTTTTGCCCTGTCCGTGGCAGCTTTTTGCCCTGCCCACAGCGGCTCTGGCCCGCCCATGATGGCTTGCCACTCTCAAGGCGGTCTGCCCGCTAGGAGAGGTCCCCGGGAACCGAACCCGGGCCCTCCCATGTGGTATCCCAGCGCGCTCTTTATCCACTGAGCTATCTAGCCGGGCCCTATTTGTACTGTTAACCACAATTCTCATCCACCTCTGGGTTCATTATGTTATTCAGTCCCTACGTTATTCTCTAGCTTTCTTTCAATTGACGTTTACATCCCTAGACTTCCATTTTTAGCCACAATCCCATTTATAAACCAGCTTGTGTTAGTTCTACTAACTATAATATGTTACCATCAACTCTATCCATTTCCACACATTTACAATCAAGTTAATTAAAACATCTACATGCATTAAGCATCATTACCCTTTCCCAGCCCTCCTCCTTTCTTCTAATAACTTATGCTCTAAGTTTTAACTTTATGTGTTTATTCTTCATTTTTAGTTCATATTAGTGAGAATATGCAATATTTTTCCTTTTGTGTCTGGTTTATTTCACTTAGCATAATGTCTTCAAGGTCCATACATATTATCATATGTGTCCCAATTTCATTTCTTCTTACAGCAGCATATTCCATCATATGTATATTGTTTATCCATTCATTGGTTGATGGACACTTGGGTTGTTTCCATCTTTTAGCAATTGTGAATAACACCATTATGAACATTAGTGTGCAAATATCTGTTTGTGCTACAGTTTTCAGTTCTTCTGTACATATTCCTAGTAGAGGAGTTGCTGGATCATATGACATCTCTACATTTAGCTTCCTGTGGAACTGCAAAACTGTATTCCACATTTCTTTTCTAGTTTCAGATTCTTCTTTTGTAGCAAGTCTTACAAAAAGTAATCTTATTTCCAAAATGCTTCTAAAAAGGAAAACTGTATTCCTTGACTGCTCTGTCAAAGCAAATAAAATATAGATGGTTGATTTTGATATGCATTTCTTTAGTATAAATAATTTTTATCAAAAAGCTAATTATTATTTTTCATAACTAATAACATGTATATATTAGGAATTTCTCTGTAAATTTTAAAGTAGTGTTTAGAAAGATTCAAAATTTTAACAGTAAGCAGTCTTTCAGGTCCAGAAGATATGGACCACAAGGAAGTTTCCTATGAACCTTCACACAGGTTTGCTCAGAAGAAGTCTTAAATGCAACTTTGATTTAATACTTACTGTCATTTTAATAACCACAGGTAGACTTCTAGATCTTTCATTCTGTTCATTAAAAAAAAATAGAACCTTACAAGAATTATCTTAATTTCCAAATATAAGACCAGCCTTTATACCATGCTCTCCTACATCTTAAACATTTTAATGAATTCCATATAGCTCCATCTAATTATTTATTTATTTCTATAATTTCCTAATTAAAAAAATATTATTTTATTTTTGCCATCTGTTAGAAACCAGTAAACTGGATTACTTTTCTCAATTTGTCAGGGCATAGGGCAGATAAATTGATTTCCATTTGCCAAAATAAAATTTAAAATGACAGAGAAAGCACCAAATCTCTGGAAACAACTTGAAAGACATTAAGAAGTACTAAACCTTTAAAATGTTGGGATATTAATTACTGAAATAGAAGATAAAGTGTTTCTTTATAGTTCGACTCTTCATAATTCAGTTGGGTTAATCATATCACATGTTTTCTGTTGGTTGCAGAAATAGTTATTTTAAAGATCATAAAGATCATAATGTTTTTTTACTTGTTTTTTTTTTATTTATTGGAAAGTTAGGTGGAAGGGAAGAATCTCTTTCATGACAATGTGAAATACCACTTCATGAAGAGAGATAAGTATAAGGTCCAGTGGAAGAAAGAGAAAGAGGAAAAATTATAATTGAATTTGAATCAGAGTTTTTGCTTACAAGGAACTGAAACTGATTTTGGCTAACAAAAGTAGAAAGGAAAATTAATAGAATATAACTAGAGCTCATGAAATTATTGGAATGACTAGGCAAATAGCATCAGGAAATGAGGAAAAAGCAAGAGATTTCCACAACAGGAAACACAGCCAAAGCCATCACACAGGATGGTCTCGCTGGGACTGTAACAGAGCTAGGCCCTGGACCACCACCTGGTGCTGGATGTGATGCCACTGTCGCTACTGGATCCCAGGCTAAAGGACTCAATTGCACTTGCATGGTTCCCTCAAGATTCTAAATCCTAGTCTGGACCATCTAATTGACTGATATTGGACACATGCACACAATCTTCTTACAAAGAGACAGGAAAGGAAACAGGTAAACTTGGCTTTCATTGCCAAATTCAGGGCCCTGTCCTCAAAAAAAAAAACCAACCAAACAAACAAACAAAAAAAAACTGCCTCAGTTGAAGGCACTTTCAAAATAGGAAATGTATACAGATGCTGAGTAGCCTAGGACAGGATGGTGGTGGATTACATGATGAAGAAATTTGGGGGAAAGGAGCTTATGGGCTCCAGGCTATTACATTTGCCACTGAAATATTTGCAGTCAATCTCATACATTGGGTTTAAAAATAGGCATCTACAGTACTTCCTAGCCTAACTCTGTTAGGTTTCCAAAACCAAGTTCCTTAAGTCACACTTTCACCAGAAGTGCAGACACTTTCCAAGTATAGCTGAGGAGGACCATGCACAGGTTTAGACTAGTAATGGAAAATGTATTTTCCTTTCTGACTCTACTCTCAGAAATTACAACCCCCTGTCCTATGTTGTGTTACTTCTGCCTCCTCCAAACCTTCAAGCCTTTGCTTTCCACCCAGCTCCATGTTCCAGAATGAACTTCAGTCTTCATGAAGCCTTTTAAGGAAATATATAAAACTGATATTTCCCTATTTATCCTCTAGCAGGGAATACCAGGGACTCAGAACTAGGGTAAATATGGATTGGGAAGGGTAAAAACAGGGTGCATATTAATTTATCAATAGGTGATATTGCCCATGCAAACTCTGGAACTCTTCTTTGCTCCTTGTCTGGGCAGCAGCATTTGAAAGTGGCTAGTTCATATTTTGGAACTACCCACTAGATTCTGGCCATAGCCATTGCAGTTTTGTACCTATGATTTCACAACCATATGAGTCCTAGCTGTCAAGATTAAAAGGTGAAGTAGTTGAAAGCTGAGAGTTGGTATTTCCAGGTTAGCGTTTGATCTTCTCATTCATTTTACTATTCATTTAATGGAATTCTAGGAAAGACTAATTTACTTTCAGCATTTTAAGATGTCACTCCCATGTCTTCTCTTGTGAAGTTGATGATAGTCTTGTAATTGCTCCTTTGTTGGTAATGTTTATATTTTCGCCAACTGTTTTTACAGTCTAATTTTGATATGTGTTTTCAGCAGTGATACTATTCTAGATGTAGATTTTTTGAGACCCTGATTTTTTAAAATCTTCCTAACCAAGTGCTTGCCAGACATTTCCTTCCTTCACAATTGGCGTTAAACTCTATGATTCCATCCAAATTTAACTCAACTGCTGAAAGGTATCTTTCATTTCTCAGTTAATCAGATGCAGCTTTTGGAAGACCCATCCTGGATCTTGTCTCTGCAATGCTTTACTGCTATAATATAAGTTTTAAGTTGTGGTTTGGAACATTCAATTGGTAATAGGTAGGAGCATAATCCACAAGTTCCTAGTCCATCATTCCTAGAAGCACAGAACTCTTGTTATGTAGCTGAGGGATAACTGAAAGTATTTTAGTGATTTGGATGTGATATTTTTAGTGAGAATGCCACAAAGTATGCATTAGTTTTGGTCAGGAGCAACTGGGAGAAAACAAACGTTATTTACTGATAGGATCAGAGAGGAGACATTGAGAGGGCAGACCTGTCATGAGTTCTGAACAAGCAACGCACAGCACAGCTCTATGTGGTGTCAATCACACAGATTACAATGTGCATGGTATTTCCTTCCAGGAAGTATATAATGCAGTAGAGAGTAGAGAATGCAGAATTCAGCATCAGACTAGATAGATTTATATATCTGTATCCTCAGTTGGGTATGTAGGTCAAGAGTTCAGAAAAATTATAAAGGCTGGAGAAATAAATTAGTGATTCAAAGGACTATATTTGTTTTTAAACAATCTATGGGAATCAATAAAATCAATTAGGGATATAACATAAAATAGATACAAATGAGGGCCGAGTATTGAGGAATTCAACATTTAAGAATTGGATAGATAGGAAACTCCCATAAAACAAGTTAAGATGAAAAGTCATATGATTGGTGAGAAAAGACTTTTTTGGAAGCAGTTAGAAATGTGTATTAATATATCACATATAGAAACCCACCTTAAAATGTGTTGTGAGATAGAGAAACTACTCCAAATTAAGGTTAATGAAGCCAACACTCACACAGACACCTCCAAATTAAAATGCAAAACAATAATTCTGCAGATAAAGTGCTCTATATAATCTTAGCTCATTTTATATCCCTTTAGCTCAGAAGGTACCATTATGCATTATGTTTTATTTCAAGTAAATATATAATTAAGAAATTTGTAATAGATATTTCATGCTTTAAATTATATACACACTATCAATACATATATATTTTTCTACAACATGTTTTTTCTTTCTAAAAATTGTATTTTTGAAGTCCATATTGGATATTGGAAAGTTGAATAAACTCATTTATTTCAGTGCTTTATAATATTCCATTGTGTGCACATATCCTGATTTATTTACCTTTTCTCCTTTTGATGGAATTTTAGGTTGTTTCAAATGTTATTTTATTAATTTATTTTGGTAAGAAACAACCTGTTTCTGTTATGCTTGCATCCACATGTCCAAATGCAACAGTTTCTCTAGAAAATAACTGAGGACAATTGCTGAGATAAATAATACTCCCGTGTTCAATTTTCCTTATATAGCCAAATTCATGCCCAAAATTGTTGCAAAAATTTACACACCCAGTGTACAAACATTCCATTTGCTTCACATCTTTGTCAATAGTTGGTAGGTTTGTATTTTGTACTTTATATCCTGTCTTAATGGATGTAAGATGGTATCTTACTGAATTTTAAGTTGAATTTCCCTGATTATTAGTGAGTTTTACATATCAATTCATATTTTATAAGCCAACTGTAAATTCAATATTTAGATTTTATCAATGATTGATTATTTTTCTAAATGATTTGTGGATGTATTTTATAAATCCATAATATAAACTGTGTCAGAATATACATTGCCAATAACTTTTTCCAATAAGTAGTTGGTGTTTTTACTGTTGATAATGAGTCTTTAGATGAAAGGGCTCTAATTTTAATGTTGTACAGACATACATTAACATTTCTTCTTTTCTTGGACTATGTCTTTTTAAATAATTCTTTTACCTACCAAAAGTTATTAAGCTTTTCTGATGTATTTTTCTAAAAACTTTACATTTTAATTTTCACATTTGGACATGTATTTTATCCTAAATAGATTTCAATATGATGTGATATTGGGATATTTGGTTTTTGTTATGCATGGTTCTGTCCTAAGTCTTGTTGTTTAAACAGCTGCATCTGTATCTGGGCTACACATAAGTCTCGATATTTGTTGGGCAAATAACTCTACAATGGTATTTTTCTTCAAATTATCATAACTATACTTCTCCTGTTGTTCTTCCACTTGTTAACCAAGAAATCCCCCATTGTTTAAAATAAAAGAATTTGAAAATAAACTTGAAGATAACTCACAAGTTTAGAATACTGAGGATATTTTCATATATTCTTTGATATAATTGGACAAAGTGTTATAACTTTCTTAGTAATAATAAAAGCTTACTTATATGCATGTTTTATTTCTAGTTATTTTATATTATGTTGTGATTTCAAATGAATTACTTTTTCCTATTTATGTGTACTGTGTATATATGTGTTGTATATATAATATATATATTATTATAAATGTATCAAATATGTTCCCACTCATTGTTATAGGAAATGCAATTGCTTTCTTCACTTGATCTTCTATTGCTCAAATTAGTTTGGATTCCATAAGCAGGCATCATATTATCAAGAATATTTTGCTTTAATTTTATTTATTTCTTAATTTCTTAAACATTTACTTCATTTTGTAATTATTTTTTAGGTTCCACAGTAAATATTGTATAAAAATAATGAAAACAGGTAACCTCTTCATGTATTCTTTGTTTCACATATTTATATCTCTGTGCTGCATAATTAATGAATTTTTGGCAATGTCATCCCTCATATATTTGCCATCCTTCATATATTTGATCCAGTCATTGAGTTTTTAAATCCAATGGTTATATATTTTTTAAATCTAGAAACTCTACTTAATCCCTGTTCATATCTGCTATCAATTTTGGTAGTTTCTTGTTCTTTCTTTGTTCATGTTTGCAAAAATCTCCATTAGTTTTCTTTACATATTTGAAGTACCATTATTTTATATGCAGTATTTTATAGGCCCAATATTTTAAGTTCTTGTGTTTATTATTTCTCACTTAGGGTGTTTTCTAAATTGTTCATTTTTAAATTTTGGACTGTGAGTACAAACACACAGGTTTAAGTTGTAGAACACCTAAGTATATTTCCTTTTCGTTCTCCAATTTATTTTTAGAAAAATCTCTTTCTTTCCTGACTTCAGATAAATCTTGACTCACACTTGATATACAAAGGTGATTATTTATCTACTTTAGCTTGTGTTTTCATGAAATTTACTGTGGCATTAAAATCTGATGGAGATTTCCAATAATGTCATCTAAAGACCCTGATTTGAGATATGTCCTCTTTATGTGTACCTTCCTTTTTCAAAATTAGCATAGGCATGTGTAAATATAAATCATCACCATTATAAGCAATTCTTTAAAGTGCAAATAGAGACTTTAGAAAACTAATTCAGTTATATTTTTGAGCTGCAGGATGACTACAATTTAGATTAAAATTTCATACATCTACATGCCTGGGAGGACTAACTGTAATTAACTTGGGGAAAATTTAACCACCGGAAGACAATGCTTCATATCAGATTGATGCCATTGTCTAGGACCTTCACAATCCTGGAAAATCACTCTCTGAGGATTCTAACACAATTAATGACAAGCAAGAGTGGTAGGCTGGCCTTTTGTTGTACTCTTACTGGTCAACTGAATTATAATTTAAATACGTTTTCTTTTTATAGTGAAATCAATTTGGATTTGTCAATATTATCTGTTATACCGTCCCTAAATCCAACTGGTAACGTTTTTTGAGTGTGAAAATATTTACTGTATACACCTGTATTTTATATTTCCTTAATAAGCAATACCTATATGTAAATATGTGTGTTGTCAAAGAAAAACTACAAAACAAAGATGACTGTTTTTTCAAAACTACTGTAGATGGAGAGATAGAGTAGAACTCAGCTGCATGGAAACAAAGGAGAGCAAGCTTTTTAACGGCTGGGTTTGGGTTGGAGGAGAATCCCTGGAAGATAGTTAGAACGTTAATCATTGGGATGGGTGAACAATTTTCTCAGGTTGCAATTGGGACCGCTTGATTGAGAATGCTTTCCTTTGCAGTAATGAGGATACCTGGAATCTTGAGGTTTCCTAAAGACCTCAAGTCCTAAGGTCTGGAGACAGCAGGCAAGAGATAAGGAACTACGAAGTCAGGAGTCTCTCAAGCGCTTGGTAGCTGGGGCAAGAGGGGAGAGGGTAAGGAAAGGACAGAAATGAAATTGATATTTAGGATAGTTACTGTCTGGAGTTGCTTTTTCCCTTTTTTTTAGTCCAAGTGGTCTTTCTCTGCAGTCCCAGAGTTGCCAGTTTCAAGGTACCCAGAATCTGAGAGCTAGCCAATAAGGGGGCTCAAGGAGTACACCTGAGAGCTTGGTCAAAAGAAAGAAAAATAGTCTTGGTCAGTGTATATGTGTGTATATATATATATATATGTGTGCATGCACATATGTGTGTTTATATTTATAGGTGCATATATAACATGCTTAGCCTAAAATTATATATAAATATATATGGCAGATCTGTGTTTATATCTTGGTTCTGATCTGTACAAACTATTCTATGATAGAAAAATTTTCCAGTCTGAATCTCAGAGTTTAAAACTTTAAAATGGAGATTATATTAAGAATATTTACTACATACTTTTGTTTGTAGACTTAAGGAACACAATGGAATTAATATATGTAGAAACACATGATAAGAGTAACTTGTCATGTATTAGAAAAACATTACTTTCCAACTAAGGAGTGGTAGACTGGGATGCTCTACAACAAGAATCTATTATGCCTAGCATTTAATGGTTAGTCCACAGACATAGAATGAGGTAATGACAGCATTGAAAAGCTTTGAATTTCCAGTCCCTTTTATATCTCTCACCCAGGATGACATTACTCAAGACATATTTCATAATGATTTCTATTTAGGAAGATAATCTGTGCTTAGTGGATGAATTATCCCTTGTTGAAACAATAATATGCACTTGAATGTATGGTTAGTTGCTATCAGTATGTGTTGGAGCACTGAGGTCTAGGAAAACACCCCACCGAAATTAAATAAAACCTTCCTGATTTATGTTCCAGACAGTTAAAAAAGACTCACAATAATTTTAGCAGCTTTACTGATGTCCAGATGTACAGACAATTGAATTCCTATAACAGAATCTTACTGACAATAAAATTTAGTGATAAAGTAGGAAATATTGTTAGCAATAAGAGGTATAATTGTTAAGAACAAAAGAAAATAATATATGTTGTGGCAGCAAGAAAAAGATTTGAAATTTAGTGTGAGTAAAGGTAATTTAGTTATCTAGGGAGATTCAAAAAGAGAGCTAAAGTAAATGTTTAGTATGATATTAATCTTGAAAGGGTAGAAAATGAACTAAGAATGTCAAGTAATTAATACTCTTAAATTAAAAGTTCAGGGTCTAGCAAGTATAATGAAGGAAAGCCAAGTCCCAGGACATATATATTTAAAAGAAGGTAATTAAAAGTCAAATAGGTAATATACATTGGTCACATAGCATGCCAGTACTAAACATTAATTCAACATTAAACTAAATAGAAGCATTGCCCCTTTTTTTCTTCCCCTGAAACTAAAACTATGAAAGATAGTGTTAAATTATCATCAAGAATGTGTGGGATGAAAACACAACATATATTGCATTGACAAGAAAGCACAAAACTAATTCTGATAATACTTACAAGTCCTGGTTGACTTTTCAGTCTACAGGATATTTGACATGCATTACATAAGCCTCCAAAATATGTGTTATTATTCTAATAGTATAGTGTCCATATTCAAAAGTTCAAAAACATTTTTTTCGAATTTATTTCCTTTGAATTTCAAAAGTTGTTTTTTTCTTGAGTATTTAGTCATGAAATTACCTTTACTAAGCTGTAAGTTCTTTGCATTCCTTAGACTTGATGGATATTTTCCAGTGGGAGCCTAATAATATTTTAAATCTCAATAATTTCAGATATCCAAAATATAGTCTACCTGATACCATTAATTTGTGATATATATCTAATTTTTGGCTGACAATACATCTCAAAAACACATACTCTCCCCTCT
>PVKH010006917.1:8172-20735 GCA_004027955.1 Chaetophractus vellerosus | reverse complement strand
AAGACATTGTCATTTCCAACACCATCTCTGGTGAAGCCAGACACCACATGGAGTGGCCACTCAAGCAGCAGTACGGAGAGGTCTACGTGAAGGGGAACCAATGTGCCAACCCCAACTTGGCAGCCACCTTGGAAGTGGATCCTCCAGCTCCAGTCAAGCCTTTCCTGGGGCTGAGGCCCCAGACATCATGAAGCAGAGAGCAGTCATCTCTCTACACCCTGTCTGAATTCCTGTCCCACAGAACTGAGGGACAATGGTTTTAAAAACTAAATTCTGTGGTGATTTATTGTGCAGCAAGAGATGGCTCCTATGAACGAGATAGCTACTTTATTTTGTAGTTGAGGAGGGTTCACATAATTGAATCATGGACACAATTAGTAATGGAATGGGACTTGTAAGTGCAGATCTACAGATTTGAGGGTCCTAATTCCCATTCTGTCTTACTACTCCTGACAGAGAAGCCTCGGGTGTGTAACCTATTTCCCATCCCTTTTGTTAAGGAAAAAGTAATTAATTAATTACTTTTTAAATTAAGTAGTAATTAATAGGAATCTTCGACGCTCTTTGGTTGTTCCCATAATCTGTTGCTCATCCTACATGGTACCCACCATTCTGCTTTCGTTTTAGTCATTTCTCCGCTGCTAGATTAGAAGACCCTGGGCAGGCAGAAGTAGCGTCCTCCTTGTCTCAGAGCTTCTAACTAGAAGAGTGGGTGTAGAATGTCATGATTCCTGTGGACTCTGGTTTGCTCTCTGCTGAACCGTTTTCAAGGTGAGTGATCTTAGGCAAACTACCTAAACTTTGAGCCTCAGGTTCTCCAACTTATAATGGGGCCAATATTAACTCAGGCTTTTGCTAACACTATATTAGAAAAATATTCATAAAGTACTTAGCACATTGCCTGTCAAATGGTAAGTACTGAGTAAATGTTAGCTGTTTGAATTATGATTTAAAAATATGTGTTGAAAAACAGCAAATACTTTTAAGCAGTCAAATAAAAGATCTTCCCTCAACCTTTCCTAATATGAGAAAGAGGCATTCCAATGAAATAGCAGTGGTTCTTTATTTATTTATTTATTTTTTGTAAGGATGGATTTTATTTTTTAAAAAGAAGCCTTGAGGACTACAAATTACAAAGCAAAAGCAGATCACTATGCAGCAATCTAGTGATTAACATTTGGCCTGTGCAAGATAACTTTATCAAAGTTATTCATTTAACAAATTTCCCCCATTCACAATGTTATCAGTTATAATGCTCTTTTTCACCGGTCACTTTATTTCAAATTATATTACATGTTATTCCCTCAAGATAGATTTTTAATTTTAATCAATAACTTCTTGGTTCATAAGGATGGCACCTTAGAAAGGGGTACCAGCAGTGGTTCTTTAAAGCATAGGATCTTGCTATACAAGCAATGAAATCTTTAAGTACCAAAGCCTTTAGCCGTGGTTCCTAAAATTAGAGACCAGCCTGTCCTTCTAGAGTGATGAGCAGACACAGGGCAAACTAGAGAACATTTCCAGCCTCCAATGGGAGGTGAGTACACAGCAATTTGGCTCTTTTCTACAAGAAGGAATGTAAGATAGAGGGTCTCCCTCCCTGTCCCTCCCCCACCTCCAGCTCAATGCCATTATATTCTTATCATTTTGTCAGCTCAGACAAACCTCCTTAGCTCCTGCCAACACTCACTTTAATGCTTTCCCTAGTGATTTACCCTTTCTTGGTCTTATAGTCAATAAGCCCTCAGGTGATTCCTGGGTTGTTTATAGAGTCCCACCCCCTTTGAACTTAGTTTTATGGCTCTTTTTTTCCTTACATGAGTCTTATGTGTAAAATTGTTTGGGGTCCAAAACATTTCCACAAATTTTCACTTAGGGACGAGACCAAGAAAAAGGAAACTGGAAGAAATACTAGCCACATGCACACAATCTCCAAATAAGCACACATTCCTGGTATTGCCAAGTACTGGTTTAGGGTCTTCGGGGAAAATAGGGAGGAATCAAGATGCAGATCCTATCTTCAAGGAGTCCCCTGTCCAACAGGGGAGATTGAAATCAATATTAATAACTATAACACACAGTGCCAAGCGATGGACACTTTGAGCAGAGGAACAGACGGTCCAGGAGAACTAAGGAAGGAAATCTGAAGACAGATGAGGACACAGGGAAGATCTTCTGCAGCAGTCAACCTTGGGTTGACTAAAGTGAGAAGGCACACACTAGATGATTTAAGTCAAGAGTCCATTACCTGCCAGCAGAGTCATTTCAATGATTTCCAAGAACCAGTATCCATTAACGAGTCTGCTTTCAAAGTGGAGGAAATGTGTATGAGAAGTGGACACTATTACCAGTAGGTGTAAGAATGTCTGTACCTTAGTATAACTTACTAATCTCTGCCCCAAACTTAGAACGCTACTGCATAGTAAGTTCTCAGGCAGACACTCTGGAAATCAGTGTTCCCTTCTCTTTTTCCTGAGAACCAAAGATCTAGACAGCATTATAGCTCATTAATGGATCTCAAATGGTGGACCCTGAAATAGGAACAGGTGCCTGGTCATTGTTTCGTGTGCTCCCTGTCACAGCAGGCTTTCCCTGCACAACATAGGTGACCTGGGCCAGGCCAGCCTCCCTTTGCCAGCTTACCATATACCACATGCTTGGCCACTTGGGATCATTGAAGTAAGTAGACTGGGCACGACTGAAGTCATAATCCCTCTTTGTCCGTTTCTTTACCACTTGTTGTTGGATCCACTCCACCTGCCAAGAAGAAGGACATGTGGTGATTGTTCAAGTTCCATGAGGTTAACACAAAATAAATGACAGTCTGGGGCATTTCCCATCTCGAGTCAACATTGTTCAAGTCACAGGCTTCATTCTAACAACTAGAATCTCTGAGTCCAGGAGCTCAGAGATTTTCTAGAACCCTAGTTCTCATTTTTAATGAAGCCTTTTAACTTTTTTTAGATGGCATACTTCACTCACAACTTATTACAAATTGATAGCATTAATTTTTTAATAATTTTTTTCATCTGTACCTTATACTAAGGGTCAGCAAACTTTTCTTTAAAGGCCTAGATAATAAATATTTTAGGCATTGTCACTCATGTGGTCTTTTTTGCAGCTATTCAACTCTGCTGTTGTAGCATGAAAGCAACATAGATAATACCTAAACGAATAGATGTGATGTGCTCCAATAAAACTTTATGTACAAAAAGAGGTTGTAGGCAGGATGTGGCCTATAGGCCATAGTTTACTACCCCTGCCTTATACTACACATTAAATTTTTAAAAACACTCTGTAGTCATGGATCAAATTGGAAAAATGTCCTGGAATCAAACATTCTAGGATATCAAATGGCTTTCTACAACATAGTGTGGTGAAAAAAGGACTATTTGGGGAATCAGAAAAGCAAAGCCCTAGGCCTGTCTCTGGCACAAATCTGGAAAAGTCACTCCATTTCCTGAGCCACAGGCTTCTCAACAGTTTTAAAATTCTAACCCACTACTTTTGAGAAACTGTTACCATAATATTTAGCTGTTTGGCCTTTGCTTAAACCAAATAACTGAGAACCCTGAATTTAATGTAGAATTTCAATCTAATGGTAGGGGAATGTATGGAGATGTATTCTAAAACGCGTAATAATTACATCAACAACAACAAAAATGCACATGTTCCCGTGCAACTGAGCATCTCAAAGGCAATATCAGCCTCGGTGGCATTCTACATTCGTCCCTAAATGCTCTTTTGTTTGATTTCTTCTGGCAAGAGCCAATTTAGACAAAATGCTCTGAAATGTTCTGTTCCAGCATTTATCCCAACTCCCCACAAAGTGAATTTAAAGTGGGGCAGGGATAACTTTGCAGTCCACTGCTGTGATTCCATATGTATCCACCCAGCAAAGATTGTAAAACGTCTCTTGCCCACTCAATTAAAGGAGTACTGGAGGGGAAAGGACACTAAGATATTGATTAACAGGGTAAATTATAACAAGTTCAAAATGCACAGCAAAGAAGGTACTGAGGCCAAAAGTAAATTTCTATGGTTTTCATATTGGGAAATATATTCAACGAGAATATTGGTGTGCAAGATGAAGAACAACAGTGAATTTCTACTTGCATCACTAACAAGGCAAACAATCCATTTGATTACGATCACAGCTAAGAAGCACATGTGTGCTTTCTCGACAGGTCATTTAAACAAAATATCAATATAGGAAAAAGTCAATAAATGAATAACTAATATTCTTAGGCATTCAAGTTTTTCATCTCCCATTTTACTTCCTCTAGACCAAGCTGGTTCTCTGGCACCAAATCATTCTAAGCACATCCCATACACAAACACACACACTTTCACACTCAACCGAAAGTACATCTCATTTTTTAAACTATTGAACAACAGTTGTCAAAGAAGCTAACAGAGATCCTTTATGTTTTCTAACTTTAGGGCAAAAGACTGCTTTTAAAAAGCCACATTTAAACTAATGTGGCTTTAAAAATGCGAGTAATTTGTTTTTAATGAAGAGAGCAATTTTTAAAGCGACTGTGTTTCTAAAAATTCAGAAAAAAATCAATTTCCTTCTAAATCAAAGTAGAGCAGAAAGCATGGACATGCATGTCTTTTTCTTATTTCAAGAAAACACTTGAATATTTTCATTACAAACAACCTTTCTAAGAAATGAGTTTCATTCACTCATTCAATAAACATGAAGTGCCAATTCCTTGCCAGACACTGTGCTGGGTATATTTTAAAAAGAGTAAGAATGGCCCCTGCCTTGAAGTGACTTCCATTTTAACCAGGGAAATTCAGTGAATTCCACAAGCATCTCTATGAATGACATCTAGCACAGGCCCTATCGCCACATTCATTAGACAAAACTTAGGAAAAGTTTGCAATCCCTACCTTAAATGACTGTTGATAGGTCTTACCCCAATAAGGTTGGATTATTTCATACTTGCCCTCTTGGTAAAAGAAGGCTGCAGATCTGTTTAGCCAGAGCTCCTTTCAAACAGATCCTAAAATGGCAGTGGCCTTTCCATAAGTTGGTGAACTGCCAACAAATATGCACACACAAACCAGAAAGTGTCAAACCTCTTCTCAGTGTGGACTCAATAAAAAGATTCCTCGATATTAGAACAGTCTATACTGGGATGGGGAGGGCAATTGTTTCTACAGTAACAAGGAAAGTATTCACATCTCCAGATGCACTCACACAAAGGTAATGGGATGAGAAAGTCAGAAAACCAAGTGAGAGCCATTTTCCTAGATGAACCATAGGTGCTAAAATAGAACAAAATACCTTACCAAACAGCATCTATTCTGTAATTTTACAAAACAAAATTGCTTAGTTACAGGGCTTGGCGGCTAGAAGGTGGCACAACTGGACATCTAGATTTGCAAATCACTCTGCCTGATCACAGGACTGCAATGCTCAAGAATAGGTCAGTGGCTATTTTGGTGTTAGACACCATGTATTTTGCCTTGGTGCTTGATTGGTATGAGTAAACAGCCTACATTTTTTTTGGAAAGGAGAAAAAACACCTCTTGGATGGAAAGCTTTCTATGACTGGAAAGACCAGATTTATAATTTTAAACTACTATCCATATGTCTATCCTTGAGTCCTTTAAGGGAAAAGCTTAGAAGTCATACATTATATAGATTTCCTTTCTTGCCGACAAGCCCAATGCAAAGAAAAGACACTTAAAAGCTCATTACATAAAAGTATGGTCAACTCATGAGAAAAGAAAAAGTGTGTACTTTCCCTCAGTGGCTTAACTTCCAAAAGTTCTATTTTTCTATACATAAAGGAACTACGTTAATCTAGAATGTAAAAGCCTCAGGATTTTTAAAATCATCAGTCTATCTTCCATCAATTTTAACACATGTGCTAGGTGGTTTTAACCTACTCCCTCTCCCTACTCACAGCTCTTCACCTTCCCAGATCCAAGTGAATACTGACTATTTGCCTCTTAGGAAACTCTGTCTGAGATGCTCTCTTTATTCAGATCTTCTCACTTACCAAACACAACACATTAATTGAAAATTATGGGACACTGACTCTACAATTTCAGCTTAAGAGTCCATATCTCTTTATTCTGGAATTTATCAACTTTCTAATACTATACATGGGCAAGGCAATTTAAGCATATAAGCCACAGGAGGAAAAAAGTAAGATGTTATCATCTGAGTGTACATTATATAAATTATGACAAATATAAATGAAAAACTAATTACGGCATGACTTTAAAATATATCCTGCAGTAAGGGAGAAGCAGCCTATTAGATATTAGATATTAAAATATATTGTAGGGAACAGATGTGACTCAAGTGGTTGAGCGCCTGCTTCCCACATGGGAGCTCTCAGGTTCGGTCCTCAGTGCCTCCTAAAAACAAAAACAAAAACAACAAGCAAACAAACAAAAAAACCGACTCAGCGGAGCCAATGTGGCTCAGTGGTTGAGCATCAGCTTTCTACATATGAGGTCCAGGATTCAATCACCTTAAACAAACAAAAAGCATAAATATATAATATATATATTTGTAGCACTGTAGACAGATATATTAACGGGCGAGAACATAAAGTGAAGAAATTGACTCAATACATATAAAAAGTGATATATGATAAAGGTGCTATCTTAAATCAGTAGGGAAAAACAAGTTTCAAATAAAAAAGTTGAAACCATTCTCACATCTAACTTGAAACTAAATTCCAAATGAATGATATATTTAAATGTAAAAGTAAACAAAACCATAAAAGGACCATAAGAAATACAGGAGTTTTCAAAAAATGTAACCTTATGGTGGAAGATGCTTGACTAAATAGAATAAAAATCAAAACGTGATTTAGACAAATTAGTATTTTGAAATACGTAACAATTTATAAATTCATCAGGCAAAAACTTCAAAAGCAAGGTAAAAGACAAACTGGGGGAAGGTTTGCAGCTCCTACAATGGACAAAAGGCTATTTTCCTAATATATAAAGAGCTGTCACAATTAATAAGAAAAAAAATCAATAGGAAAACAGGCAAAGGATATGAGTACAGTAATCTCTGACAAGGTAAATCAAGTTACATAAACATAAAAATGTCTCATGCAAAATAAGACAAAAGCAAATTACAACTTTACTATAATACCACTTTTTGCTTTCAGGCATAAACTATCTAAAAATTGATAACGTGCTGTCAGAGAAGGCATGAAAAACAGTCATGCAAATTTGGGAATGTGAATTTGTACAACTCTATGGACAGCAATTGGACAATATCTACAAATATTATAAAATATGTAATGCTACTTTTAGGGACTTATCCTACATATTTCTTTACATATGTTAATGTGCAAGGTTGTTTACTATAGCTCTGTTAGTAAAACTAAAGCTTATATACAACCTAAATATATATTGATAGAGATTAAATAATGACATATCAATAAATGGAATACAATATAACCATAACAGAGAGTGAAATGGATTTTTATTGATTTATAGGGAATAACGTCCATGATAAAATTTTAAGTGGAAAAAAAAAAGGTACAGAATAGTTTATAAATCATACTGCATTTTTTAATCTCTCTGAAGTGATTATATAACAGAAACTTGGTAACAGTTAGCTTTTAGAGGGAAAACTAGATGACTGGGATATAGGGATTGGGGGGAACATTTACTGCATACCCTTTTATACCTTATTACTCGTGAATTATGTGAATATATTACTTATTCAACAAATATTATTTAATTTAGTATTTTTCATTTGATTATTAACATATAATCAAAACAATTTCAAATATGACCAAATGCCTAAACTACAAAATATTTTTGTGAAAAGCAGTAGTAAAGAGAAAAATGGCATGGGAAAGTGGCTTAAATTGTTTTATATTATGTTCTAAGATGATGTAAGCATTGAGAAAATGCGGGTGAGATTTTTTAAGTGGTTGGAACTTGGAGAACGTAATTTATAATCCTAGGTTTGCTACCAGCCACCTGTGTGACTTTACAAAATCTATGTTTACTTTGTGTCTTACCTGTAAAATGAGAGAAGAAGGATTATATACGCCTTCTAGGCCCTTCCATCTAGCTTTGAAATTTTATCTAGATAGTCCTATTCTCTGTTTCAACTGGAACTAAGAAGTATGTGTTCGAATTGACATAAGAACGTAAGTCATTCTGTGACAAGGCAAGACTAACAATGGAAAGAGGTACAGTAAATTAATATTGTTTGGTGATTTGAATTTAGTGGTTTCCAGGAAATAAAATATATGTGATTCCATATTTCATTTTTTATTATCTTTGACAAAATGTTTATTAAAAAAAACATGAAAAGATTTCCCCCCTTTCTTCTCTGACTTTGAAAACAAAATAGACAAAGAGCTGCCTTGATTAAAAAACATATATATATGAGTATAATACATAACGGCCTTTTTGCTATGCAAGAGAAGGATCGATGAAGATATTTTAGTACTGACATGTTGTTCCCAAGCCCTAAAATCCAAAGCCAACATGTACCACATGTTAAAATTCCAGTCAAGAAATCAGCGTTAATCAGTGAAAGAATCAGAGAATCTAGTGAAAGAATATGTTTAGACAAGGGCAGTCTGTTTCTTTAAATCATTCTCCATCTACTAACTGGCAATTAGTGAGTCATTAAATACTGATATTGCTATTTTCATGAGTCATCCTTTTTCAGAAAAAACAAAAACATAATGATTTGAATTCTGCTTATTTCAGACAGCTACCTGTGAGCAAAATAAGCATTACTTTTTATTTGATAGAGTTTTACTTGAATAGTGTGAGACAGGCATTTTGAATCCTATTAATTGATTGCAAACATCAGAAGCTTATATTATGGAAAAGGTCAGTCAGGAATATGGGCTATCATAACATTTGAAAAATCATTTTGAAGGACTACTTGTACATCCAGGACAGTGTTAGAGAAAGCAATACAAGGACAAACTGAAATATCTGAACCTACCGTAAAATTTTATACTTAGTTGGCTTTTTCCAAGGGACGCAAAATTTTAGAAATGTATGTCATCAATTTAATCTTGCCATATCTTGTTCAGTGGGAAAAGTCAAAACGTTATTGCTCTAACTGTATTAGAGAATTAAAGTCATATTTCTCTACATAAACTATTCCATTATTATTTGCACACTCTCAAAGATTTAAGTTCCTAGCTTGTTGCCTGTCCTCCCCCTTCCCAAGTTCTGATACAATGATGTGTGAAAGGGAAAAATAAATGGCTACACACAATTAAAGGAGAAAATTTTATTCCCCACCCTCAAGGCCCTTTCATTCGTTTATTCACTCCAAAATTATTTGTGGCAGACACTGTTACAAAACAACCAATTTCCTGCCCATGGGAAGTTTCCATTCTAGTGGGAATGAGATAATAAATATGTAAATAATTTGAAAAGATTACATAATAGACTTTCATAGTATTAAATGATGAAAAACTAAGTAAGGTAAAGAGGTAGAGTGATCATGGAGGAGGGTGCTATTCTACGTAAGTTAGTCAAGAAAGGCCCTTTTGAAGGTGGTATTTTAATTGAATTCTGAAGAAGAAGAAGCCAGCCACTCCAAGTTTTCAAAGTTATCATGATTAATGAATGCCATACCAACGTCTAGTTAAGGTTCAAGCCCCAGAATGGCTGTGTCTGAGTATTTTCACCTATAGCTCATCCATGAGCCACAGATGCCTGCTGCAGCCCCTCAGACCCTCGGAGGTTCACACAAGTAGCACATTTCACCCTGCAGTGTATGGGTTGGGAAAGAGGCTCACACAGGTCATGGAAGCAGATTCCTACTCATATGGCCAGATAATTCTGGGGGTCCATGCATTCGGAATATGATATAGAAGAGAGGACAAGATTCAAGGTGGGTATGTTCCCATAGCCCCACAAACCCCTAGATGATAGAGACAAACTCGGCTGCGAGAAGGCTCAAGCAAAATAAGCAAGAGGTCTGGGGCAGGGGTCTCGCTTGCCCAGAACTAGGGGAGGTTCCCTTGGGACGCTAGCCAGTATGAACTGGTCCAGGAAGAGGGCTTTAATGCTGATTCTGTCCTTTCAATTACAGTAAAAAAATCACAGGTTGGATGCCATATAAACAACAGACAAATTATAAAATGACCTCTAGGGGAAAGACTGGGTCCCAAGTAAGAAACATTCAAACAAAAGAAACGGACAGGAGCATAAAATGCAATTTAGTGTAGCAGCAGTTGTAGGATATCATACTAGGACTCGGATCTTAGATACTTAATCATGTGACTTCAGGGATATCAATTACTACCTGAGGAAATCCATGAGAAACAAAAAATAGTAGTGCCTGTCTTTGGACAAATCTTGCAAAGAAATCTAATATTGAATTAGGTTGCATAAAAAAAACAAAAGTTGTTGGGGAACGGATGTGGCTCAAGCAGTTGAGCACCCGCCTCCCACACGGGAGGACCCAGATTTGATTCCTGGTACCCCCGAAAGAAAAAACAGACAACGAGCAGACAATGCACAAAAACAAAGAGCAAAAAGATGAGGAAACCATCGGTGGGGTGTGGGGGGGTTACTTCTGGAACTATACCCCCCAAATCCAGTAATTCCTTACACATGCAAAAGCATGTGCAGAACAACAAAATGGGAAAGCATTCTACCCAAATTCTTGGTAATGCAGTACCAATTAACAGCCTGGCCAGTTTGGGCAAATCACATAAATTAGTGGTATCTATATCCTCATTTGTAGAATTTGTATTATTGTTATGAGAGTCAATTTATAAGGTGCTACACAAATCTAAGTTCTGGTAGCACTTAGTACCACATACTCTAACTATATGCTTGCTCCCACTTTGTGGGGGGAAAATAACTATATATTAGTATCCGTAATACTGACAGCTATGATTGGCACATAGTAGGCCCTCAATAAATAGGTGCAGAATGAATGGACTGATAATTATATTTCAACACTGCATTGATACATTTCCCTGGTAGGTATGTCTAAGTTTTCTAATTATTAAAAAAATTAGCTGGAATTTTGAAACAGAAAAGGGTGCAAACAGGTGATTAGAAGTATATGCTGGGAAGTAGATGTGGCTCAGGCTACTGGGCTCCCGCCTACCACATGGGAGGTCACTGGTTCGGATCCCCGTGACTCCTAAAGAAGACAGGGAGCTGGTGCGACAGGCAGGCATGGCAAGCTGACACAAGAGACACAAGAAGAAAAGAACATAATTGGAGACACAACAAAAGCAGGGAGAAGTTCCCGATGCCTCCTAAAGAAGACAGCGAGCTAACGCGATGGACTAGTGTGGCGAGCTGATGCAACAAGAGATGTGGGGAGAAAAAACAGAATATGAGACACAACAAAGCAGGAAGTGGAGGTGGGTCAAATGATCAGACACCTTCCTCCCACATCAGATGTCCCAGGTTCAGCTCCCGGTGCCTCCTAACGAAACAAGGAAGACGAATAGACTCAGCAAGTGAAAAACAAGGGAGTGAGGGGAAATAAATTAATTAAATTAAAATTTTAAAAAGTCTGTGCTTAGTCCCACCAAGAATAATACAGTATTTTGTATTTCAACAGAAAGATGATATGATTATATTAGTACCAATGAATAGCACGTAAAATATTAATGAAGGATGTCCTTCTTTCTATATATCATTCTATTTTTTAATGTAGCATTGAATTCTCTGTTTGATTCCCAATTGAAACTTACTGCTGTAAAGACTTTTTTAATCTTCTGAGTTTGGATCATTTCCTCCACATTATCAGTCTAAATCTACAGTAAAATGGACAAACACAGAAGGACAAGAAGTTGGTGACTCAAGTCAAGACCCTGGAATATTATTGCAGATACCAGCAGTCATTTCTTAAGCTTTAAGGGCCTAGGATTGAATAAACTTAATGAGTCCCACAGCATTAAGTAAGTGATGCGTCCTCCCAGACTGACAAATGGGATCTTCAACATTTTAATTGTCAACGACTAGTACATAATCAAAGAACACAGCAGAAGTATGATTTTAAAAGCAGTTATGGAGAGAGAAATACAAAGAGCAAGGAAATGATTGGAAACCAACTCTTAGCTAAGAGGGAAAAGGTGTCAAACTGGTAAGGAAAAAACCCTATATCTTTAGAGGATACTTACTTTTGAACACTTAAATCGAAGGCTTTAATCACCCTGGCTGCCAGTAATAATTCTCATAAGCAATAGTTTTTTCCCAACTTGAGAGAGAGAGAGAGAGTGTATGTGTGTGTGTGTATATATGTGGTTTGACAATTTCATTTCCAAAAGTCATTTTCAGAAGACAGCCATCCTAAGAATTTAACATAAAGTATACAAAATATGTTAGTTTACTAATTCGACTCTGTCTTACACTGACAACCTCTTTAATACCTAGGAACCAGATATTATAAAATTCGCATTCATTCACCCAGGAAATACACAATATAAACAGTCTAGCAAAGTTAAATGAATGCAGGAGCAGACGTGGCTCAAGCAGTTGAGCGCCTGCCTCCCACATGGGAGGTCCCAGGTTCAGTTCCCAATTCCTGAAAAAAAAAAAAAAACCAACACGAAAACAAATGA
>PVKH010006916.1:0-13851 GCA_004027955.1 Chaetophractus vellerosus | reverse complement strand
CAGCTCTCTGTGGGGCCAGCACTTCACGTGGGCCAGCACTCTGTGCGGGCCAGCTTGCTTTTCACCAGGAGGCCCCGGGAATCAAATCCTGGACCCCCTATATGGTAGATGGGAGCCCAATCACTTGAGCCACATCTGCTTCCCTGAAAGTCTGATTGTACTTATAATTCTAATACATAAAAGGAACCCAAATAGTGCTTTGCTTAAGAAAAGTCTGCTCATTGACCTTATCATAAAAACATTTCAAAAATAATAAAGATTTTTTAAAAAGTTACATATACTAGTTAAAGTTTGCTGGTCATCTTCCAAACAGGTCCCCAATTCAACCGGGGTTCATTTTTTTACATTTGAGTTTGTTTGTCTTGATTCCGTGGCAAAGGGTGAGGGCCTTCCTGCTGAAGGAGGTTTTCCCAACACCTTTGCCACATCTGCCCTCAGGGGATTTCAGATAAGGCGCACACATCACTTTGGCCCTCTAAATTTGGCTGTTTCTCCTTGCCACAGTGCTTAGCAGATTGGATGAAAATGTGTCCGCAGAGATTAGATATTCCAGTGACCATAGTGCATTTTTCAGCTCTGAAAGCTATCTCCCAAATCAGCCCTCTACCTTCTGGTTTATCGGAGGAGAGTACAGACAGATAACATCCTTGCGATGTGACCCTGACCTTTGTCAACCTTTGTTAAGGCTTCATCTGAAGTCAGGCCTAATGTTTGTAAACAGGATGTAATTAAGGCTGGGAACTGACAGGGTCTGACAGTAAGACAATGCAGAGCTGGCAGGGAATGGTCTGTCAGATGTCAGCTCTCATTGTGTTCTAAGTGCCTTCATAATAATTAGTGTCCTCTGTCTGAAGGAAGTTCACTCAACTTGGATTAATCTGTCACAGCGCGGAGGCCATCCTTGGGAGGGCAAGTGTTTCCTCTGATAAACCTTAGAACAAGTATGAGAAAAAAAGCAAAGAGACTCAAAAGAAAACTGTGAAAGTCAAGACTGCTGGTGACAGGTGCTGCCTGAAAATTAGAAACAGGAAGTAGGAAACAAGAAAAGCTCCCTGCTCTGCATCACAATCACAAAGTGAATGTAGGGGTTCACAGTGGTCAGAATTGGTTACAGTCATCCCGGGTCTGCTGTCTGGAGGCTGACGGCTGACACAGGAAGCTGAGTGTTCAGAAAAGTCCACCCATAAACACATTGTTTGGCTTTTGCCCTCAGTGAGCACAATGTGCATGGCAGAGATTGCCCATGCTTTGCAGCCCATAAGAGGATTTCGGTTTAACATGTAATCAATCCAATGAGACTGCACCTGCTTTCTCTTATCAGAAGACATTTGTTGAGCATCTTCTGATAGTTGGTGTGGGATCGAGTGAGTCAACAGATGTTGCACCTGTCTTCTTGACTTTCTAACTCAAGGCAGGTGAGCCCAATGCTGGCTGACGTTAATAGCTTTTTGAGCCAGCAAGGACTCTTCCTGAATCTCAAAAGCAGTCGTGAAAAAACAGACACTTCAAGCTGCAAGGGCCTTTGGGACTTCTCCACGTCGGCTATCACATGACGGAAGTGACAGCTTTTATTCAAGGTTATGCCAGGAGCTGGTGGCAGAGCCTGCTCCTGACCAGTGGACCATTAATTTCTTAATATCAAATCCTATTCTTACATAGTGAACCCTTTGCTACTCAGCCTTTGGGGAAGATAGAAGCCCCGAGGTACATGAATAGGAGTTCTCTTTGGCATTTATCTGAGTGTAGAATTTAGTGACTCTTCCTTGAATATACTTGTATTCATTTTGCAACTTTCAAAGGCCTGTATTTGGATAAGTCTCTTACAGTTCTCTTTCAGTTCCTTAACTTGGTATGTCCATGAATGTATATAGGACAGATGGCTAGGTTTGTTTTGTAGCTAGGGATGAAACCAATATTCTTTTCCATTGGGTTCAGTAATAGTTTTTAAATCTTCCTGATTTACAGTGAGAAATTAAAGAAGCCATGTAAGTGTTCCCAGTAGAAAGAATGGTCAAGAAAGAATATCTTAAAGAGGCAACCTTTTTGAATGTTTGGCACCTACTTTAGGAAAAATAATCTAGTTTCATTATTTTTCTAGTTGCATGGCCTTCATAAATCAGAAGATGGTGCTGCTCGTATGAATAGTTTCCCTCCCGGGTTTCTCTCACTGTTGGCAAACTTATTACAGGATTGACATCCAGGGTAAGGGGCGTCTGGCAAAAAGTGTGTGTGTGTATTCTCTTAATTTGCTCATTAACACCCTGAGGCAAGTTTTCAGGGGCTTAAACGTCAGAAAATAATTGTCTTCTCTTTTGCCCTCTCTTCTTTCTGTTAAAGCAAATCCACAATCAGATGCATGTTTGCCTCATTCAGCAATTTACTGTGTTCTACCCCACTCCCATGCCTGATTTACTTGAAAGTAATTAATGGCATGTGCCAAGTGTTGATGTGTAGGGGAAGTGGAGAATGAGGAGTACCCAACAAAGCATATCTGGGAATGTCTTCTCCATCTTACCCTTTTTCCACCATATTTGAAAGTATACAGAGGGCTTCTTGAATTAGCGTTCACCTCATATCACCATATCCTTTGGAACAACTATCAATTACTGAACACCTACTATGTTCAAAATATTTTATTTATTTATTTTTTTTTTTGCACCAGTCCCTAGAAAGAGTTATTTTCTCCATGGACTGAACTGAGGTTTAAGAGGCTAAGTAGTTTTTCCACATTATTCATTAAGAAGCAGCAGAGATGGGATTTAAACTAAGATCTGACTCTGCTCCTTTCACAATTGGTGGTCATTGTATAAATGAAGAAAGGAATAAAGGAAAACTCTATAGAAGTTCTCCTTTTCTTCCCTTCCACTTCTCTCTTAAAGCAGACACCTTAATATAGGAAAGTTGATTTAAGATTCAACGGATGAATTCCCCAGTAGTAGGAATTGCTGTATGCCCTTACGTAGCTGACATGGAGGTGTGCAGGTGTGTAAGGGGTACCAGTCTCCATCAGCCTGGCATCAACTGCATTTTCAAAGCAAAGATGAGGAGCAAATTAAGCTAACAGTAGGTTAATTTTTTAATTATCTACTCTGAATTAAATTACCCATTTACTATGTGAGTCTGTAGCCTGTATTTTGAAGATGATCCTTAGTCTGAGGGGAAAGAGAAGTTTGCTTTAGTGGCTGGTACGGGGACAGATCTTTTTAGAGGCACCGTTTGAGCTGTAGTGATAAACCAGTTTGTACAGGGTAACTAGAGCTAATGCTCATCCAATGCATAGGATCGACATTTGACCAACTTGTGTCTGTTGACTAGCAGGGCTGGCATTGTGATTGAGACACATTTTTGATATGACCCAGACAACTCAAGGTTATGTGATCCTAGTGACTAGTGAAGAGACAAGACATTTCCTCTTTGATGAAGGATGAGTCTTAAATATAGCCTGAGCCTCATAAGGGACAATTAAGTAGAAGCACATGCAAAATTTTAAAACAAATGGCTTTCCAACTACTATGACTTAGAAGAAGAGGGAGAAGAAAAGAGGCAGCGGGGAGGGGGACACATACTCTTCCCAGTTGGAGATGTATGAGACAAACTGGGACCAAGTCACCCCACTTAACCTCGGGAACCTTCTTGACTAAATGTAGTAGTATCCTTCCAAAGAGTGTTGTTCCCCCAAAGATGGCTGTCATGCGTGGCTATTAGATGGAAGAAGAAATGACAGAGAAGCATCTTACAGAATTAACTTTGATGCCCTACATACGTTTTTTTGGCATGTAAATATATCTTTAAAAAAAGAAGAAGAAAAATAAAATAGAGCATATAAGGCTTTTTAAAGATAGGGAAATCATTTTCTTTTTAAGGGAAATTCAGTTTGACTGCATGAAATATGAACAGTAATTAAACGCACAGTCTGTGGGCCTTACATACTTTAAAGCGCTTTCTTAAAAAAAAAAGTACTCACCTCAGACAGGCCAATTACCCAAGAATGATGAAGTCAAGAGGAAAGTCGCTAAATTTCTTTACTTGAGTGATCACAACCCCAGCCTGTGATTAGTCCCCACGGCACCAGCGGGAATGTGGTGGGGATACTCGCATTGGAAGACTTCAAATGGCCATCTCCTTGGCTAAAATAAAATCTGACTGCACTAAATAGACAGTTTTTAATCTCAATTGGACATCTGAAGATTTCTCAAGCTGTTGTTGGCTGCGGCAGAAACAAATTTTTCTGCTTTGTTGATTAAACCAGTGGTCTCCACCATTGCTTATCGGCCTGCAACGAGCTGTTCTTTTTAATTAAAAGTGAGCCACCACGAGAGAGCAATTAACAGCTAGTAATTACTGTGCTCTTCAGAATGGCAACATTTTGCCTTTCATTCCAATTATATAATGGACAAGTGGCTTTTTGATCTTCAAATTAGTGAGCTCTTGTCCTCCTTGTTTGGAGGCAGAATTGGCAGGTTAATGATGGCCTGTGGGGGCACTCTTTCCTCTGACTGATGTGAAGTGGGGAAACTCTGGGAAAGAAAGCAGCGAGAGGCTTTCAAGAACCGCAAGTCCACCTTCATGGTAGAGACTGAGAAAGAGGCCTTATTTTCAGAAGTTTTTGGAGAAAAGGAAAAGAGACTAACATCTAGCTTCCAAACAGCACCATGGACTTCTCCTTCCTTCAATCCTCTGGCAAAAGTTGGCCATGTTTTAAATGTGGAAAAGTGGAATTAGAATATGGGATGCTTTGATATGCCTTTGGTAAAGGCGTGAAATACAACGTTTGCAAAAAATTCCTGTACTTGGGTTGGGGTAAGATATTTTACTTTATTTAAACTTGTTTTTAACTACTTTGAGAATTCCAGAGTATCATATTCTTTGGGTACAATGGAATCTTATTTTAATTGATCATAGTATATGAGTGGACATTGCATTTATTACCTGATCTGGCATAAACATTGAGGTTATAGAAAGAGGATGTTGGAAGTTTTTTTTTTTTTTTTTTTTTTTTTTACCTGTATCCAATCTCTGCTTTTCATTTAACAGCATAGAGGGAGTTTTACTATATTACAGAACACTCAAGGATCAGTTGTTCCCTATACCCTTACCTGGTGGGGTAGTCTCCTTTTTGGACCAGTAATTAGTTGTAGGTGCAAAAATGCAGGTGCCATCCGCCAGATGTCCTTCCATGTCTCACGTACATGCTCATGATGATATTGTGATAGTTGCTGTAATTTCGTGGCCACAAGCCACGAAATTATATTGTGGGTTCTTATGAACGATATAAATTTGGAGCCTGAAATCTGATTTCTGGATACATAGAAATCACATCTCACTCTTAAGATGCAGAACTGAAAAGTCTCTCCCTTGTCACACATTTACCATTGCCATCCTTTGGTTAGATTACACAAGTAATTCAGCTGCTTGGTAATGGGGGCGATTTTGTTGGGTATGGATTGAAAAAAAATGCATTATTAAAGGAATTTGAGTTCGTGAGTGCAGAATCTGGCTTATGAGCGCTTTTCAATGATGTTACATAAAAATAAAGTGCATTAGAATTACAGTTATGTGCACACAATAGCCATTACCTAAGCTTTCAAGGTATTAAAACAGTCTTTCCTTTATGAGGATTATAGCAATTAAACATGTGAATAGGAAAAATAAATGCACTCACATATGTTTGAATTCTTCCAAAGGAGATCTTTATTAAGGACTTTACAGATACAATCCATTACCTGACTTTAGCCTCCTTATGGAGACAGAACCCCAGTTGAAGTAAATGTAGTCTGGCAAGGCTGAATGCTCTCGAGCTAAAGGCCAAGTCTGGGCAAACCCCCATTAGGTTATGCATTCATTAAGTTAAAAAAAAAACATTTTTTTTGAGAGCTGCCACCTCCTTTTCCCAGAAAAAGGACATTATTGAGCCATCTTGAGCAGGGTATGCCCTTTGATCTATTTTCAGAGATTGTTATAAGTTAAATCTGTTAGTACTTGTGGGATTCATTTTTAAGATGGTGAGGCATGAATAGAGGCTAAATCTATAGCTTTATACAGACTTTTACATATTGAAACGATTGGTACCATTACCAAAACCATATTCATCACCATGCCTCATTAACACCGTGGCCTTCGCAATGGTGCTACTAGATGATGTTTTGAAATCACACACTTCTTCTTCTTGCCAACACAAATACCATATACTTTGCCCATGAACTAAACTTTTGGAGCTAGATGGAAAAAATAAGCATAGGTGTGTCTCTTTTTGCTTAACTGCTAAAGGTTTTTAAAGAATATTCCACATAACTATATTTGCATCCGCTCTTGAGTTATGTGGTATTTGAGAAGGGTGGGATATTAAATTTGTGATGGACATCTGTTAAAATGGACATTTTAGATGGTATAAGCTATACTTCTTAAAGACAAATGTAGCAGGGGGAGGGCAAAGAAATCTAGGGAAGAAAGTGAAGGCCCTTTCCCCTTGTAAACCTAAATGAAAGATTTCTGGACTTTTTCAAAATGCAAGTGTTCTCTGGCTCAAATTGTTGCATTAAATGGGAGTAAATGTTATCTTTTCAATCATTGTAGGATTCAGATTCTATACTTAACATAAATACCCAGTGATTTTCCAAATTCTGAAGATAAACGTAGTCTTCCTGTTGATTGTGATTTATTGCAGGGCTAGTTGTCATAGAGTCTAATGATATCACCAATCCTTCCTTTGTTTAATCCTTTGGGAGTTAAAGGGTTAAGACTATATCCTGCCATCTCTTTTAAGTGTCTCTAAGAGAGTGTGTGATACTCATGGAAAGAATATGGGTTTCAAATTGTAGTTTTAGTGAGATATATACGTAATATATAAAAGTACCCAATGAATCACCTGGTACATGGTAAGTATTCAAATAATGGTAGCCTTTATTGTTAGTATTCTTTATTCACTTAATTTACAGTATCATTTTGCTTTCTTTCCTAGGACATTTGAAGCCAGGAAATACATATTTGGGAAAGGCAGTCAGTATGCAATGATAACCCAATATTTGAAGTACATGGGATAATATATACATTTCTCCATCTAAGAATCTGAAAATATTGCTGGAGGAATTAGATGGCATTTCTCTAAAAGTTCTGTGGACATATGTATAATTATCTCAAGTTAGAGTATCCTGCGTTTTTTTCCCAAAGGACAATTATTCCTATAATAATGTTATACTTTAAAGCCATGTTCATCATTGGGAATATCAAGCTCCATATTTAAAAGTATTCTCTGATCATCTTTATCTGTGTGGCAGAGATGAAAGAATACTAGATTAGGAGTCATGAGGCCTCTATTCTCTTGCTTGCTGAACAACCCTTGGGAAATCATTTAACATTTCTACATTTCAGGTTTCTTATCTGTAAATGGGTGTTTCAGGGTTCTCTGGTTGCAAGCAACAGAAACTGGCCCTGGCTCACTTAGGCAAAAGAAAATCTATTGAAATTGTGTGGAGAACACAAAGAACTGAAGGGGGGCTGGAAAACTAGGGAGACAGTCTAGTTAAGACACTCCAGGGGTTTGGAGACTTAGGATTGGCTTTGGGCAGGAAGATTCTGATCTGGATTCAACTGCTGGAATGGAAACCTCCAAATATTTCCAGTTTCTTTCTGCTCAAGGTTCAGATTCACAGGGGGGACCCCAAAGATTGGCTTAACTTGTCTCATATGCCAGCTTCTAGGAAAGGATTGGGCTCTTAATTAAAGATCTATGTCTTATGTCCAATGGGTAAGAGATAATTCCTGAAAAGGAAATAAAATTACTATAGGAAGGGGAAGTAGATCCTGGACTGTAAGAACACAACAGTTGTAAACTGCAGTGAGGATCATAAAGCATGCCACTTTTCTTACAATTTGTGAATAATACATTACGTGACATACATGAGGATGCTATATAAAGTCTAAGACACTGGGTAGTATTTTTGTCATGAGTTGTTCCTCATGGATTTTTGGCTAGTAAAATCAGTTAATATAGATCCAAAATTTATAAATGGCTGACCCAGCAATCATATTATGTACTCTGGACAGCATTATATCCTAAAACATAATTTTAGAACTAAAAATAAAAACTTGAGTATATGGCAACCACCCTTTCTAAATCAAAACTTTAATTCATTCTCTTCTTGAGGATCAGAGAAACGCCAGCTAACCTAAATGAGAGCCGAGGTATCCATAAAAATGAATAAACTCTTTGTTACATTTTAAACAATGAATATTGGTAAATGACCAGCCTGGTCATTAAAAATCTTGTCAGTGGCATAAGGGGGAATGTTTCCATATTGTTAACAATAACTTATTTCTTCAAGCAGAGACACTAATAGGAATTTGTAGAAATGGCACTTAAATTTTTATTTGCAGTGTTCTAATGAGTATTCCAGAGCTGGACAAAAACATGTCTTTCAATGAGAGACTTTTCTGTTTATATATTTTTTTATTAAGGAGGATAAAAACATTATGTAGAACATCATGGTATTTTAGCAAAACATGCTTTTCAATAACTTTATTAGGAAATTCAGTAGTCATGTTTCCCCCCACCCCTTTTTTTAAATTTCGATGTCTGTTTTCTGTCCTTTAGCCCTAGTGGCATAATAAAATAAAAATGAGATGCAGGAAATGGGAAGTCTGGTAGTGTTCATTACATTCTATGGAATCATGCAGAATGGAATGATCTACACATCAACCCAGGCATGTATATCCAAACTCTTAAGAAAACCTCAGGATTACTCAGTTATAGTTGGAAATTTGAGAATAACACTTCTAAATGAATGTTTTTATTGACTCTGGAGGGGTTTGATTGTGCAGGCACTTTGAGATAGGTCTTAGAGAGAAAAATGTTATATTCCTAAAGATTCAGTGGACAAATGCATTGATTTTTTTTTTTATAAAAGTCAGGAAAATGATCAAATTTAACTTAATTTCTATTTCAATTAAGAATAAATCGATTTTCCTTCAGCTATTAGATCTTTTCTTTAGCCCCTTTGGAACTTTACTATTTTAACAACTGTTCCAATGTGTGAGCAAAGGAGATTAGTTTATATAACCAGATTTAGCCCTGGGTTTTTATAAGGAACAGGTTGTATAATTTCACATTATGCTACATATTGACTTTTGGTTAGGTGAATAATTAAACTTAAAATACCCACTCAAAACTGTTTTTGTATTAGATAACTTACATAGGATTTGGAAAGCCTTGCTTATTAATTGAATCTTGCTAAAGATGATTTCATGAGGAATCTTTCTAAAGATGATTTCATGAGGAAAATTAAAAAAATTTAAAACATTTTTTTGCCTGATCATAAAAGACATGTTTATTGAAAAAAATATTAAAAAGCTTAGAAAAGAAAATGTTATTCATAATCACATCACTCAGAAACAAGTACCATTATACTTGTTTCTTTTCTGTTTTTTTCCTCTATATAACTTTTTAAAAACATAGTTTCATCTCTTTTGATGTGAACTGATCTCATCTGTTTATTTTATTCAGATGTTTAACTATTAAAAATTGGCATTTTAAAAACAGGATTGCAAAAGCTAAAATACTTAGAGAAGAAAAAGGAGTGTGTCCTTATTAGATTGCATAATCCTCTGCTGTCATGGTATGCATTGTCAAATACTATCATTGAATTTTATTGTGTGGTGCTTTATCCAATTTTATATCACGTTCAGATATGTCTTCTAACAGCTTCTCTTGGTAGACTCATAACTAATAAGCAGACTTTTCCTAATAATTTTATTCACTTAAAGCTTGCTCCCTTACACTAATGTTAATTTATTAAATATTATTTAAAAAAATATAAAATATGACTGATTAACTACAGTGCTGCCTGATTTGGAAATTCCACAGTGTTCTTATTGATTGTAAAGCAAGGTCTGTAGCAAGATGTTATTATCTCTTATGGAGATAATGGGTTGGACTAGACATTCTTAGGGAAGAGAACCTTAGAAAATTTTACCAAGCTCTATATTTTTATTGCTCTGTTTTCTTGACTGGTTACCCTCAACACATATCACAACTTTGTATTTTTCAAACAAAGTCTATTGCTAGTTTAGTATTGGAACTCCTCCAATGGAAGACAAGGATTTTGAGAACACCTTAACATTCTTCCTATCTCTTTCAATGCTCTGGCCATCAACCCCCTTGTTTTTAATTTCTAGAATTTTAGTTCCATGTTCTTTTTAAGCAATCAATACTTTAGATTTATCAATGTGCTTCCTTGACTTATTTGTTCACCATTGTCTCTTGCATCCCATTCTTTTTTTCTTAAGGTTGAAGTATATTATTTAGTAGTTCTTTTAGCAATAGTCCATGAATAGTTAACTTTTTTAGCCTGTGTATCTAGAAATATCCTTCTTTTGTTCTCCCTCTCAAATAAGGGTTTGGCTGGATGTGGAATTCTGGTTCAGTTATTTTGTCTTGGTACTCTGAAGATATTGCTCCCTTGTATTTTTGGCATTGTCTTTTACTGGCTCTGGTTATTGGTGAGAACAATTTTATCAATTTGATCATTCTCCCTTGTGGAGGTTAATCTGCCTTATTCTCCCTTGAATCGTTTAA
This sequence comes from Chaetophractus vellerosus, assembly GCA_004027955.1. Lineage (NCBI taxonomy): Eukaryota > Metazoa > Chordata > Mammalia > Cingulata > Chlamyphoridae > Chaetophractus > Chaetophractus vellerosus. The sequence goes on along the minus strand of PVKH010006916.1, from coordinate 3,281 downwards.
GATTTTTTCCTTTATTCTAGATGTGCTGAAGTTTCACTAAAATGTCTTTAGGTTTGGAATTTTCTCTTTTTGATACTGCTTCTGACTCTTCCAATTGTCTATGTCTTTTTTTTTTAATTTTGGAAAACTTTCAGCCATGATATCTTTAAATATTGCCTCTCTTCTGTTCTCTCCCAGATTTATATAAATAAATACACATGTATTCTTACATCTCTTAATTTCTCTTTATTTCAATGTCTTTATCACTTTATATTCTGTGAGGTTTATTTAATTTCATCATCAAATTCACTGATTCTCATTCAGCTCTGTCCAGTTTACTCTTTAGTCCACACTTGCTTTTTTAATTTCATATTTTCCTTTTCAAGATTTTCAATCGCTTCTTTTAAAACTATTGTTTCTGTTTCATAACCTGTTTTTGTTTCATGGATGCTAATCATCCTTTACCTCTTTGGGAATTGTAAACAGCTTTATTTGAAAGTTCTTTTCAGTTTAATTGCTTATTTATTTTTATTTCTTTAAATTCTCCCTTTTCATTGATCCTACTGAATGTTGTTTCCAGTGCTGATATTCTTGTGTGATTTTACTTTTTTTTGTTGTTGTTACATATTCCTCCCTTTCTGCTTGTTCTTGCTGTGTTCATTTTTGTGTTCTTCTGTGTCTGCTTTGTCTCCCCCCGTTGCAGCGACACGCCGAGTCAGCTCACCACGCAGGTGGCTCTGCCTCTCTCGCGGGTGGCTCTGCCTCTCTCGCGGGTGGCTCTGCCCCTCTCGCGGGTGGCTCTGCTCTGTTCGCAGATGACTTGCCCTGCCCGTGGCGGCTTTGCCCTGCCCACGGCAGCTCTGCCCCGCCCATGGCGGCTTGTCCTCTCAAGGCGGTCTGTCCGCTCAGAGAGGCCCCGGGAACCGAACCCGGGACCTCCCATGTGGTGAACCGGCGCCCTATCCACTGTGCTACAGCTGGCCCCCGTGATTTTACTTTTTAAGAGCTCATCTAGCATGGGAATTTTCTTTGATGCATTCCTCCCTGTATGGCAAATTAACAGTGGCCTCAGTTGTACCAAGTCTTGTGATAGTGTGGGTAGAATTATTTTATTCTCTCTTCAGAGGCTGGGAATGTAGTTTTAACTCTGGTTTAATGTAGGTGTTTGATTCATATGTAGGGCACATTCAGGCCCTTTTCTATGTGAGCACTGAAACCAATTCTTACCGCTCATTTTTGGTCATAACCTAGACAAAGGCCCTTTACTGTTGTAGATTTCCTTTTCTTTTACGGTCTGTGGAAAAGTTTCTTGCTTGCTTTTGAACAGGGTTCAAAATGTTTAAAAATAGTTATCCATTATTTCTCTTTCTCTTTATTTGAACAGGGGGCAGTTTGGCATGAGCTTATACTACCATATCGGTCTGTTTTCTCTTATGAGGTATTTTACAAATAACTTTTATTTTACATAGACATTTTCCACAAAGGTTAAAGTTTTTTACAGGATCTTTATTAATTCAGGATATATGTTCAAATTACATTTAACCAAAATGGAAGAAATAGTGGAAAACAGTGGGACAAATTGTATATTTGGTCACCCTGAACTTAAACTTCCTTGGATTAAACATTCATGAAGAAGAATCTACAGAGAGAACATTCATAATACCTTAAGGAATAGAAATAAAGGACATATTCAGTTGAAGTCTGAAAGATTTTTTAAAAATCTAGAGGAGAGAAGGTATAAAATAGTAACAACTCCTTCCTTCAGTTGATTTATGTCATGATTTAAACGTTTTTGAGGCAACAAACAGAATAGTGGGGAATCGTGCTGTAAGATGCAAAACAGAATAAACAAAACCCCTCTTTTAGCCTTTATTCAGTTACTAGCAAGTAGTTACCAAAGCCTGCATATGGAATTTTTGTACTCATTCACTCAACAAACACATTGACCTCATATGAGTTAAGTTGAACTTTATTTAGAGCTAATAGGGAGCCATTGGAATGTCTGAAATGTGAAGAGCTGCAATTAGAACTATGCTTTAGGATGTTTAATTTGGCAAAGGTATGCAAGGTGAATTGTAAGAGAGAATGATTGAAGAACTGGAGACCTAGCTAGAGGGTTATTGCAAAATGGGGGTACATAATAAGGACCTGGACTAGGACGTGGCAACAGGATTTGAAAGAATAACACAGGAAAGGGAGAATCATCAGGGCTTGGTTGCTGACAGTAAGTGGAAATATACAGAAGTCAAATAGGAACTTGAGGATGTGGATAATAATGTTGTCATTAACGAAATAGCAAAATCAGACTGCAAGAGATCAAGGAAATGAAGATTCTGCCCATTTTAACATGATGTAAATTCCTAGATTGTTTTTGAGGGGGGAACAGTGGCAGTGAAAAGGAGAGAAGTAGGGTAGTAATTTGCATGGATAAAGGGCAAAATCTTTTGTTAAGTTTATGCATGATTGGCTGGTTTTATGGGACATAATCTACCTTAAGTGGGTCTCAAAGAAAAATTATCAGTAGTCATCACAATTATTTGTAAATATTATTGTTCACTGCTATATGTTTAGAAAATGGAGTCAAGAACTAGCCATTATTTTCTGTCTGATTGTCGCATGATTGGAATTTTCACTGGGTCGACCAAAAGTCAGCTTGGAATCTGAGGAATGAACAAAGATGTGGAAATGCGTAAGTCCAGCCATCTTCTAGGGAAGGCTTTAGGATGGAGATGGCATCAGATACTAAAGGAAAGAATTTGAAGTCACTGCAGGGTTATCTCCAGCCAGAGGGGAAATGGCCAGTCAGGAAGAGCAACTGGCACAAGCAGCCGGAGCCGCGGCTTGCTGATAACCCGCGGGAAGAGCAGCTCTTTCTTTAAGGAAGTAACAGAATCAACTTCCTGTAAAAACACATTAATTTGACAATTTACTTGATCCCAAATGAGGTATGGTGCTCCTAAAAAAGAAAAAAGAAAAAAAGGCAGTTTTGTAGAATTTGAGGAAATCCCTCTTTTAGGTTACAAACACCAAAGATGTTTTACAGCTAAAGTCTACAGCCAAGGGATAATAATAATTTCCATATGCATGTCTGGTTCTAACATGGGAATATTTCCAAGGATGGGTGTGGTGTGCCTCTTTAAGACTATCTTTAAGACTAGTAGGGGCAACTAGCTACCTTCTGGATTCTAGTAAACTCCTTATAGGCTCTGCAGATCCCTGCCATGTCTCATGGTGAGATGTTCTGCCATTGGCCACGGCAGCATTTTCTTAGCTTCCTGATCGATGGTGCTTTATCTTCTTTG
>PVKH010006915.1:0-20622 GCA_004027955.1 Chaetophractus vellerosus | reverse complement strand
CAGAAAATTGGCACCATACTGGTGGACCTTACCTTGGAATATATGATAACCTATCTCTCCAATGTATCAGAGTTAGACTTATTTGTAACATTCCTATATATGGTTCTTCTACCCCTTTTACTTAAAGCTATAATTAGCACTATACCCATTAAATATATGTCCCAGACACTTAAATCTACAGGCTGTTCATATGCCAGTTGAGCCATGAATCTCAGCAGAGTTGCAGCCAACAGCTACTCTCCAGTTCATTGGACTCACTGAGGAAAACTAACGAAAGGATAATGGTGGATAATGGCCATCCTAAAAAACAGAGAGTATCTACAACTGCAAGCAAGACAGTTCTGTGGGATCTAAGCCTCCTCTCAATCAGTAGCAAGGTGGCTATCGCCATCCCAAATTCCTCAAGACTTGGGAATGAACACATATAAGGGTGGAATGCAAATATGAACCAAAGTAATTTATTATTATTATTCTAGTAATGGAAGAACTTATTTATATAAAGTGGTCACCAGAGGTTCTGAGGGGAGGGAGAGGGAAGAATAGGGGTAACAACAGGGCATTTTGGAGACATTGAAATTATACTGCCTGGTATTACAATGACAGATACAGACCATTATACATTTTGCCAAAACCAATAAAATTGTGCAGTGTGAAGTGTAAACCATAATATAAACTATAGACCATGATTAGTAGCAATGCTTCAATATGTGCTCTTTAATTGTAACAAATGTACCACACTAATGAAAGATATTGTTGATGGAGAAAAGTGGGGGTGGGAGAGGGGTTGGAGTATGTGGGAATCCCCTATATTTTTCATGTAACATTTATGTAATCTAAAGCCTCTTTAAAAGAAAGGATAAAAAGACTGTCTCAGGGCAATGCTGAATCCTATTCAGATGTATATACTGAATGGCAAGTGCATATCCTATATATTATTACAATCACAAAAAATGAGTAATGACTAATATCAACATTCATTCTTCCAATAAAATTCAAGCTGGGCTATATACAATAGGCTTTATTGCTAACCATCCATTAAAAAGAGTATTTGTTCCTGTGATGAAACAGTGCCTCCCCCAAACATAATCTTCCTTCAGCTGTGTTGCTAGCACTGTTCACCATGGTCAATCTCCGACTGATACCACCTGGAGGTAAAAAAGGTCCACACCCCTGGGTTTACAGCCTATTTCTCATCTTCAGAAGTTTCACCTCTTTTGCTATCCCATGAATGGTAGCCTGCACCTTTACGATGTTGCATCTTCCCATCCACGGATGTTGTATACCTTTGCACTTGGTTCAAATCTTTCCCCCTTCTCTTTTGGTGAGCCTCTCCTAAATTCATTCCACCTTGAAGACATTTCTGACGTCTGCAGGCAGGACAATACTTCTGTTGAATCTTATCAATGATGCAATTATTTCTGCCAGCACATAAGTAGTTATGTTGCCCTTCCACTGCTCTTTTGAAGAAAACTTTGCAGCTGCCACAGTTTATGGTCTCTAAATATAAGTGGCAGCTACTTTTGAATAATCCTGGTATTTAAACTACTAATCCACATGATGTCTTGCCAGGGATAGAGATTACTATACTTACTTGTAGTTTATGAGATGGATGGACTTGTTTTTGACTTGGACTTATGCTCATAAGGGGGTGAGTAGAAACAATAAAACTTTGACTCTTCACCTCTAGCCTTGGATGCAAACCCATTCTTGAAAGCAGGTTCAACAGAATGGCTCTGAAAGGTGACAGCTGTCCTTACAGGGGCAGTGCTGGCACCCACAACTATTAACCTAACGGTCACCAGCTCCCAGTAAGCACAACAGCTGGAATATAAACTGAATGTGTCTTAACCTTATATTTCTATTTTTACTGTAGATGCTGTAAAGATTGTAAGGAACCTGAAGAAGTTGAAGAATTAAGTTTTGAGGAAGTGGATAAATTATAAAAATAATAAAATGGTCAGAATAAAATGATTAATAGAAATCTCACAAAGTAATAGGAACTTTTGTTTTTATGCAGAACCTCTAAACAGCTTGTAAACTTGATCAAATAAATTGCACAGAGACATACATAAAATCTAAAAACTAATTGAAAATTAAAATGGCTATCCCAATTTTTAAATGCTCATTGTTTGTTACATGAGTAATAAGACTTATTTAAAATTATCATTACTTGGGTGCACAGTGTAAAACATATAAAGTACAAAACCAGACAAAACCATTCTATGCAATTATAAGTCAGGATAATTGTTATCCTTTGGAGTGGGGAGAGGTGACTAGAAGGGAGCATGAGGCAGTCATCTGGGGATACTGTTCATTTGATGGTTCTTGATTTGTATCCATATTGTATTTCAAGCAGATACTTTTTCAAGTTTATATCTTTAGTACTTCAAGATTCAATTATACCCTATATTTTTTGTGTAACATTTATGTAATCTAAGTATCTTTTTTAAAAAAATTTAACATTTACTTAAATAATAAAATAAAATAAAATATTCTAAGAGAAAAAAGATTTTAAAGTAATAAAACAAAAAAATTAAGTTTTTGATAAAAGTATATTAAAAAAGATTCAATTATAATTTAGAGGAATGAAAAAGTGAAAACCTGTAAAATGCACAATACTCTATATTTTGTGTTACTGTCACTCACACATCTTCAAAAATTGACCATTTTAAACGTTCAATGCAATTTAAGGGTTCAGGTATACATAATCTTTTATTTTCCTTAATTATTTGACCTGCACATATAGATTCAAGTACCCATGTTTTTTCATAAGCATTGGCATAAGGGTAGCCAACTGAATAGAATTTTCCCCTCTTATCAATTATATTTCATAGCAGTACTACTTTCAATCAAGGGAATATTTAATGCTTCAGTGATACCAAAAGCAGCACATCCAGAGGTTAACTAATGAGTCACACCAAGAAGGATGAAAAGCCATAAGGCTTACTAGTTCAAGATCTCACCTATCCAGATTTATACTTTATAAATTTAAATAATTTTATTTAAATTTATTTATTTGCTTAATTTTATGTTTTATAAATTTATAAATAATTTATAGGTGTGCTTGATGTATATTGGACAGATGAAGGACAGTAGCTGTAAGCCCTGAGGATTGCAATGTGAAGCATAAGGGCTAAGTGCTTTCAAATGTTTTATAGATCCAGAATGAATCAAACCTAGCTGTGCTGGTTACTCTATCTGGAAACCCTGATCATCTCTTTATTTATACAGATTTTACCAGACTTAATACAATCCCCACTACTGCCTCAACTCAACCAAGATCACCCCAGTCAACAATGATTCTCCCTTCTTGGAACTCCTGTAGAATGCGCAGTCAGCATCATAGACTTTAGTACTTAATTTTTCACTAGTTGTTGTCTTGAATGTTTACCTTATCTTCAAATGTACTGATGAGCTAAGAGAACAATACAATTTTTTTCTGTTTCCCCCACTGTAGGAAGCATGATAGCCAAAACATTTGAATGGAAGGTTATTGGTTCAAAATGTTGATAATTCTCCAAAATGGGTGATGGTGATATATAGGTTTATTCTGCTACTCTTTCTATTTTTGCATATGATTGAAAATTCCCTTGATAGCAAGAATGCCAGGTTTAGCAAATGAAAATAGAGGGTGCCCAGTTAAATTTGAATTTCAGATAAACAATGGTTAATGTATTATTTTTATTTTGTATTATATTTAAAATATTATAATTTATTATAATAATAAAGCCATATGTTATTTTATAATATAACTAATAGCATTATTATAATGTTTTATGCTATAATATGATTTTATTATTTTTATATTATATATTTCCATGGGATATTGTTTTTAAAAATATTCACTTGTTATGAAAAACTCAAATTAAACTGGGTTTTCTGTATTTTATGTGGCAATCAGGATGGCTAGAAATTCAAATGCATAATTGATGTTTAATAGATTAAAAGAAAAAGTGGATGGCAGAAACAGTGCAATGTCTTCCATAATGTGGTCTGGTGTTACTTACATAAGAATCCCTTATGGACCCTGTTCAAAAGTCAGCTCCCAGTATCTCCTGACCCCACTACAGGCATACCAAACCAGCATTTCTGCTAATGGGACTTCATATTTGCTAAGGTTCCCAGGTGATTCTGCTGCTGTTGCTAGTCAACAAGGTGTCTATGATGTTTGATACTTGATATGATCCTTTACTTTCTTTGTAGTGATCTTATTTGAGCTAGTTCTACTCTTGTTTTTATATCAGAGACCTGACTTAGGAGATGTTAACATTCCTGTTCAATGACTCACCTGCTGAAGAGTAAAAATCAAATAATGTCACAAATATCTCAATAGCCTTTACAACATTTATGCTTGTTGAATGTTCATCCAGTGGCCCAGCAACTTAACAAGTGATGCACATTCTACTGATTTATATTCAACATTAGCATTAAAATTGTAGTTGGGAAATTTGTAGCTTCCTATAGCATGTTAAGGTCAGGGATTCCAAGGTAACAACCATCCTGGTTTGATTTGGACAGTTCCATTTTTATCACTGAAAGTCTTATGTTTTGGGCTATCAGTTCCAGTTGATCCCTGAACAACCTACCTGTAGTAGATTCTTGATCAATGCACTCATTCCACCAGATTCTGGAAGTATCAGCTCATAGTTGATTCTCTACACTGTAATTGCATTGGGGAGGTGAAAGGGAGACTTGGTAAGGATTGGGATGGCTCCTGGTAGCCACTAGGTATTTTGGGTAAAGAAAGCCCAAAATTACACCCTCTCCCCAGGGACAGCATACATCTAGTAACCAGTTGATGCAAAGGTAGAAAGCACATCCTTGTTTATCAATTCAGGTCATCTTTGAAGGGCCACCCCAGCTCCAGAGCACCCTATAATAGTCAGTGTTCTCCAGAGAAACAGAACCAGGAAGGTTCTGATGAAGGTGATGTTGAATTCACCAGGAGAATCTGGTGGGCTGAAGTAGACATAGAAATTCTTCTCTCTGGCTGTTGAATTCATTATTTCTCCTTTTAAGGCCTTCAACTGATTGGATGAGATTTATCTCATTCCTGAAGGCAATTTGTTTTGTTGATTGTAAATGTAATCAGCTATAGATGCAATAAACTGACTGAAGACTTAAATCTACCAAATACCCTCACAGAAACAATCAGGCCAGTGTTTGCTTGACCAAATAACTGGACACCATAACCTAGTCAAGTTGACACATGAAATTTGATCACCACATGTCCTGTGAGATTAGCTGAGTCCAGTATCACAAGTGGTCTGCAACTAAACTCTTCTCCCCCAATCTGGTTTCCTCACAGAGCCCTCCTGAAAGCCCTTCCCAAAATAGCCCTATAGTCACATCTCAGAGTAAGAGAGTTCCAAGGAACTTGACCAACAAATTGGTAAAGAAGTGGGATAATTTTAGAAGATTCTAAAATGATATATTAGAGCTGAGTCATCTGTCACTGGCTGGAAATGAGGACCTTCTCAGTAATGATAGGTCCAGAACTGAGAGTCCCTTGCCCAGTAGCAGTGTAATTGTTAAAAAAAAAAAAAAAAAAAAAAAAAAAACACCTTAACCCCTGGAGAACTGGACAAGGATACACAGCAGGATGCAATATTTCAGGAAATCCAGAAAGTCAGGAAAGTACTCATTTAGGTACAATGGAATTGGATGGCTGTTGCTGGTTACTATCAATGCATTTTTTAAAAAAACAATAAAAGACCAACTAATTAATCAATAATGTAATGATGAGTATAAAAGCCAGATGATCTCCTTAGCAGTAGTTAATGAGACCCTCAGTCCTGGAGGGAGACAGCGGAGAACCTGAGGATCAGGCTCAGAGCTTAAACTAGAAGGGAGCACACCAATGAAGGCAGAATCCTCAATCCCAAAAGTGGGTCTTGTCAAAGGAATGGCCTTATTTGGGAATGAATGAGATCCTGAGATTGGAGATAAATGCATATGCATCAATGTTCTTAAAAATCCTTGAAACTCCAGATTTCTTCTAAACATTTTGGGCCTGCAGAAGTGGCCCATTCCTCCCCCACCTTGGTTTGAGAATAAAACAATGATTTTTGCCTTGCAAAAAAATAAACACACACCATTCCTTACAGGAACTTAACAGCTCTTTCTTGAGCCAGAGGTGTGGGGATGAGGAAAGAGGACAGAGGGTATTGAGTGCAGCAAAGGTAAAAACAGTCAATATTCCTATGATTCTCTGTCAGGTAAGGAAGTGTCTGCATCTAAGCATCAAACACCTATACACGTAATTCCATATATAGACTAATAGAGGTGTTCTTGTAAAAACTATATAAGAGAAAACATTCCAACAGTGTCTGAGGGAAAGATTTGTTACCTTCCATCTCTCTCTATCCACACATTTGTGAATCAAATCTTACCATTTTTCTCACCAAAAGATGAAACAAATACCATCTACCATCACTCACTACCCCAGAAAGGCATTCCCTAATCCCCCAATCCTAAATTAGTATCCCTAGTTGCCTCTACTCTTTTTTATAGTATGTTTTAATATTCTTCATATATCTTCATTGACACAGAGACAACAAGCTATTAAAAGGTTGGAGAAAAATCTCTGGAAGATACTAAGGGGGGATTGATAACTGGGATGGATAAGGGATTTACTGAGGTTTCACTTAGGATGGTTCAGTCCCACAGAAAGGGGTGGGGGGTTTTCTGAAGTTGTGATTAGCACCATTTCATTTGGAATGTTTTCCTTTGCATTATTTAGGCTACTTGGAGTCTATAAGGACTAGGAGTGAGGAGAAATATAAGGAAATACCCAGATAGGAGCCTCTCAGGTTCCTGTGTAGCAGGGGCAACAGGGAGAGAGAAGGGAGAGGTCAGGGCAAGTTTGTTATTTAAAATAGCTAGGATCTGAAGTTGTCTTTTTCCCTTTTTTCCACCTTCAGGTTCAGTTGTTTTAATCTGCACTCCAACAGCTGCAAAGTTGGTTTCAAGGTGGTCAGGAGAGGAGAAGTAAGGTTTTCAGCTTGATCTAGAAAAAGGAAAACAAACATTTTTTTTACCACCATTTCTGATTTGCTAATCAACATATCCCCAATATTTCCCCCTAGTGCCTCATCTATGGTAGATACTTGGCATTTTGTGTTAAATGAATGAATAAATGAAAGAATTTAATAGATTATGAAACTCATTGAAGAAACATTCCTGTGTATATAGTGGGAGTATTTTAAAACTGCATTTAGAAGAATCTAAGGAGATGAGTTATTAGAAACCATTGTAACTTGGTCAAGAAGGCTTGCTTGTCTGGAAAATAAGCTAGGTCTTTGTCTCTGACATAAATAACTAAAACAAAATTCAAACTGGGTATGTTACTATTGATCTTGCAGAAATAAAGAGGATAATAAAGTAATATTATGAACAATTGTATGGCAACAAATTAGATAATCTAGGTGAACTGGACATGTTTCTAGAAACATACAAATATCTTGAAGTGACTCAAGAAAAACAGAAAATTTCAACAGACCTATAAGAAGTAAAATATTGACTCAATAATCAAAAACAAATGTCCAAGATGAAATGGCTTCACTGGTGAATTCTACCAAACATTCAAAGAATTACTGGCTCTTCTCAAATTCTTCCAAAAATCTGAAGAGGAGAAAGCAATACCTAACTTTTTCTATGAGGTTAGCTTTACCTTGTTACCAAAGCCAGGTAAAGATAGCAGAGGATCAGAAAATTTGAGACCAATTACCCTTATTAATAAAAAAGCAAAATTCCTCAACAAAACATGGCAAACATAATTCAACAGCATATTAAAAGGAATATTCACTATGACCAAAGGAGATTTTCCCCAGAAATTTATTGATTGTTCAACATAAGAAAATCAGTCAATATTAATTGATGTCAATGCTAAAAGACTGAGTTTCCCCCCTAAAATTGGGTACAAGACAGGAATGTCTGCTTTCACCAGTATTGCTCAACATTGTAAAAGAAGTCCTAGCAAGATAAATTATAAAAGAAAAAGAAGCAAAAATCATCGAAATTTGAAGGGAAGAAGTAAAGCTATCTCTATTCACAAATGGCAAGATCCTCTGTGTAGAAAATCCCAAAGAATTGACAGGAAAACAATTAGAGCTAATAAAAGGCTTTCAAAAAAGTTGTGGGGTATACACAAAATTCAGCTATGGTTCATTGGCTTTTTTTGGCAGGTGCTTTTCTAAGAAACTAGTCATCATTTCTTTGAATTGGCATTAGCATTTTTTTAAAATGGGAGAACATGATGAGTAAGTTACAAAATACTGGCCCTTGAGGCCACATACAACTCAAAATCTTCTCTATTTAAACCTTACTTTAAGAATCTAGACTAGAGATACCAGCAGCCATAAATCCACCAGAGGAGAAACCTGAGAAGATGGAAACTACCCACAGACCCCAAGGGCCTTATTTGATTCACAGATGGGACAGAGTCAGACTCCTTTCTGGGCATGGTATTGCCTGATTCAGATGCAAGGTCTTAGTGCAGCATGGCTCTTTCAGTGCTTCACTACTGTAGATCCCCAATATCCTAACCAGAACTCCCTATTTGGGGTAAAGCAATTCTGGATGCCTTCTACCATCTTCAACTAAAGATTCTGACTAATATCCTATCCAGCATATTTTTCCTTTTTGACCATGGCTGAATTGTTTTACTTTCAGAAAAAATTAATAAACTTTTTAATGGTAATTAATTTTTAAGTAAGAAATGAATTGTACGCAAAGAAATAAAGATCACTTCAGACATCTGCCACCTCTTCCTCCTTACCACCAGGCCCTGTAAAAGCTTGTATTCTCCACAGCTAAGGGATACCTGTGCCCCTTGAGCTCTGCTGCCTGTCAAGAGCCCACACTTCTTCACTTCATGGTTCTCATACTTCTCTACTAGGTATAAGGATGAGTCACTCTTGGCAAAGTTCATAGTGTTGGACAAAAAGGTTCTAAGCCTGAGTCTGCAAGAGAGATCCGAGGAGAATCAAGACAATCTATTCAGCAAATGATGCTGGGAGAACTGGTATCCATATCCAAAAAAACGGAGGACCCCTATCTCACACCTTATACAAAAATTAACTCAAAATGGATCAAAGACCTAAATATAAAAGCTACAACTATAAAACTCTTAGAAGAAAATGTGGGGAAACATCTTCAAGCTCTTGTGGTAGGTGTTGGTTTTTCTAAACCCCATACCCAAAGCATGAGCAACAAAAGAAAAAATAGGTAAATAGGACCTCCTCAAATTTAATCACTTATGTGCATCAAAAGATTTTGTCAAGAGGTAAAAAGGCAGCCCACTCAATGGGATAAAATATTTGGAAGCCACATATCCAATAAGGGTTTGATTTCCATTCAATATAAAGAGATCATACTACTCACCAATAAAAGAGCAAGTAATCCAATTTTTTAAAATGAGCAAAAGACATAAATAGACATTTCTCCAAAGAGGAAATACAAATGGCCAAAAAGCATGTGAAAAAATGTTCAATATCACTAGCTACTAGGGAAATGCAAATCAAAGTGACAATGAGATATCTTACAACACATAGAATGGCAATTATCTAAAAAAAAAAAAAACAATAAGTGCTGGAGAGAATGTGGAGAAATAGGAACTGTCCTTCATTGTTGGTGGGAATGTAAAATGGTGCAGTCTCTGTGGAACAGTTTGGCAGTTCCTTAGGAATCTAAATATAAAACTGCCGTATGATCCAGCAATACCTATACTAAGAGTATATCCAGAAGAACTGAAAACTGCAACACAAACAGATATTTGCACACTGATATTCATAGTGGTATTATTCACAATTGCCAAAAGATGGAAATAATCCAAGTGTCCATTGACCAATGAATGGATAAACAAAATGTGTTACATACATATGATGGAATACTATGCTGCAGTAAGAAGAAATGAAATTGGGACATAGGGAAAACATGGATGAATCTTGAAGATATGTTAAGTGAAATAAGCCAGGCACAAAGGACAAATATTGCATAGTTTCACTAATATGAACTAAGTTTGAAAAATAAATATATGGAGTTAAAACCTAGAGAATAGATTATTGGAATATAAGAGGAGGGTTGAGAAGAACTACTGATGCTTAATGTATGTAGAAGTTTTAATTTGACTGTAAAAGTGTGGAAATGGATAGAGTTGATGGTAACACATTATAGTGAATAGCAGCTAGTTTATAAATGAGATTGTATCTGAAAGGGTAATCCAGGGATGTAAATGTCAATTGAAAGAAAGCTGGAGAATAATCTACGGACTGAATAACACAGTGAACCCAGAGGTGAATGAAAATCATGGTTGATGGTACAAATGCAAGAATGTCCTTCTGTGAACTAGAATGGATGTATGTCACTATTGCAGGGTGGTGGGAATGTGGAGAAACATGGGAAAAATACTATTAATGTAACCTATGGACTATAGTTAACAGCATACTATAATATTCTTGCCTCAATGCCAAGGATGTACTTTGTTAATAATAGGGGTGTATGGAAAAAGTATGCCAAATATTTGCTATGGACCATAGTTACTGGTAATATCTGATGATATTGTCTCATATCTGTAACAAATATTCCACAATGGTGTGGTGTGTTGGTGAAGGGATGTTGTATGGGAATTCCACACATGTGCTTGATTGTTTTATAAGTTCATGACTTCTGTAATAAAAATATAATAAAAATAAAAAATAAAAACCAAAATAAATGGACAAAAGACCTAACTAGACAATTCTCCAGAGAGGAAATGAAAACGGTCAAAAAGCACAGGAAAAAAAAGTTCAATGTCATTAGATGTTAGGGAAATGCAGATCAAAACTACACTGAGATGTCATTTCACACCTTATAGAATGGCCATTATTTTAAAAAACAGAAAATTACAAGTGCTGGAGATGATGTGGAGAAACAGGAACACTCCTTCACTCTAGGTGGGAATATAGAATGGTGCAGCTTTTGTAGAAGACAGTTTGATGCTTCCTCAAGAAACTAAATATAAAACAGCCATATGATCCAGAAATCCCTTTACTAGGATTCAGAAGAACTGAAAGCAAAGACATGAACTGACACTTGCACGGCAACATTCATAACAGCATTATTCACAATTGCTAAAATATGGAAACAACCCAAGTGTTCCCAGCTGATTTGTGGATTTTAAAAATGTGGTATATACATGCAATGAAACACTACTCAGCTATAAGAAGAAATGAAGTTGGGATGCATATGACAACATGGATAAACCTTGAAGACATTATGCTGAGTGAAATAAGTCAGAAACAAAAGGACAAATATTGTATAGTCTCACTAATATGAAGTAAAATGATGAGTAAATCCATGAAGGTAAACTCTAGAGTATAGGTGTATTAGTCTGCCAAAAGGGTGCTGAGGGAAAGTACTGGAAATCCATTGGCTTTTATAAAGGGTATTTATTTGGGATATAAGTTTACAGATACCAGGTCCTAAGGAGTCCAACTCAAGGTTGCTTTCTCATCAAAGTCAGTTGTCACGTGTTGAAGCAAGGTGGTCACTGGTGATGTCTGGTTTTTCAGGGTTTCCTGTATCAGCCTCTGTCATAGGGCTCATTTCTTTCTGGGCCTTCTCAGCTGCTTAGCTGCTCTATTCTCTTCAGCTGCAAGCTATTAGGTGAGTGGCTTTTCTTTCCCCCAGGGCCCCAGGATCAAACATGACAAAGCTCCCTCTCTCTTCTCATGTCTTCTTGAGTGACTGTCCATTTATAACAGTGCACCAAGGGGGCAGAGACTCCACCTGAGTCATGCTGTAATGATGTGGTTGAATCAAAAGCCTTAAATTGATTTTATTAAGTAAACTTTAAACCTTTGAATGTAATACAATCAATTGCTATCACACCCAGAGGAATAGATGAATTTAAAAACATAATCTTTATCTTTTTGGTATTCATAAATAATCCCAAACTGCCAAAATAGGTTACTAGGAAATAGAATGTGGGTTGAGAATGGTAGCTGATGCTTAATGTATGTAGAATTTTTAATAAGGTTTACTGTAAATGTGTGGAAATGAATAGAATTGATGGTAATACATTACAGTGAGTATAACTAGCACTGCTGAATTATAAATGTTATTGTGTCCGAAAGGGATATGTAATGGTTTGACAGTTTTATGTAATTATGAATTCCAAAAATATAAATTGAATCATGCTTGTAGACTGATCTTCTAATCTGGGAGTGATTGAGGCATTAACTGCCACGTCAGTGGGACGTTGAGCCCCACCCCTCAGTGGGTGTGGTCTCAAGTATAAAAGGCTAGACAAAAGACAAAGATTTGGAGAACCAGATTTGAGGAGCAGTTCTGATGTTGGAGTGAGCCGTTCACCTGATAGTCTACAGCTGGCCTTGTGGAGAGACACAAAGCGTAGAGAGCCTCATGGTCTACAGCTGAACTTGTGGAGGAAGCAGAAGCTAAGCCCGGAGAGAAATGCAGCCCCAGCAGGAGAGGGACCCAAAGGCCGAGCCCTTGCAGACATCAGCAGCTGTCTTGCTCCAACACATGGACTTTGGTACGAGAAGAAACTTATGCTTTGTGGCCTGGTAACTGTAAGCTTCTACCCCAAATAAATACCCTTTATAAAGTCCAACCAATCTTTGGTATATTTCCAAAGGCACCCCTGTGGCTGACTAAAACAGGATAGTCTGTGGATGTAATGTTTCAATTGAAAAGAAGCTAGAGAATAATGTAGGGACTGTATAACACAGTGATTTTGGTGGTGAATGAAGATTGTGGTTAATAGTATAAGAATGCTCTTGTACAAAGTTTTAAAATATGGTGATACATGGGAAAGTTACAACTAATGTAATGTATGAATATAGTAAACAATAATATAATTTTTGAAGCAATGGCAAAGAAGATATTATGTCAATTATAAGGGACAACATGAGAGAGGTATAAGAGGGTATGGGATTTTTCCTTTTAGAGTAATGAAAATGGTCTAAAAAGGACTGGGGTGATAACAGCACAACTCTGTGATGAATATGAGAGCCACTGAGTGTACACTTTGAGTGGATTGTACAAAGCATGGGGATGTATAACACAATGACTCCTGTGGTGGAAGATGGACTGTGGTTAACTGAACAAATATGAGAACGTTCTCTCATGAATGATAACAAGTATATAATACTAATACAGGGGGTCAATAACCAGGTGGATTGGTGGAAAACATACCAAATGAAAGATATTGGCTGTAGTTAAAAAATGTTTTGATGATACTCTTTCATAGTTTGTAACAATTGTTTCACAACAATGCAAGATTTTGGTGGTGGGATAATGTATGGGAGCCCTGTATGATTAGATGCATGTTTGTTTTGTAAGTTCATAACTTTTACTATACATTTATTATTTATGAATTATTTATGAATGATAATCTTAAATTTTAAAAAGTTTAAAATTTTTTAAATTATAAAAACTTAAGAAAGGAAACACAAGTTAACAGCCCCCTCCTTTGAAGCCAATGCTAAATTTATTTTTTACTTAATCCTACTCTAATCAAACAATATTAAACTTAAACCTACCCCCCACCATATACTGCCCCCAATCCTAACTGTAATGTGAGCCAAACCATAACCAATCCTAAATGTTATACAAAACTCTGACCTTAACACTGCCCATAACCCTAATCATAATCTTAATACTAAACTTAACCCAAACCTTAACTCTAATTATAAGCCTAATCCTCACCCTAAACCTAATCATGAACACCAACACTAACACCAACATAACTTTAACCCTTATCTTAACATACAACCCCACCTAACCCTAACCATTACTCTAATCATAATATTAAGCCTAAATCAAAGTATAACCCTAACTCACCTAATTCTAGTCCTAACCCTAAACTTAAAACTAACCCAAACCTAAGCCTAACATTAAGCAGAATCTTAAATCTAACCCTAGCCCTAAGAAAAACATAAACTTTAGCCTAAACATAACACTAACTGAAAGCCTTATCATAATCCTAACCATAAGCAAAGCTAATACTAACCCTAAACTGAACCTTAACTCCAGCACACCATTCCCATAACTAAATGTCTACAGTAAACCCTAAGCCTATCTTTAAATGTAACTCTAATGGCACCCTAAACTTAGCACTAAACCTGACTTACCCCAAGTCTAACACAATCTCTAATCTTAAATTTAATCACACTCTAACCCAAGTGCCAACATTAAACTGAATATTGACTTTAACCCAATACTCTCTAATCCAAAATTTTTATTAATTTTAGTTACACACACTACATACACACCAAACATATACTCTGTGTTTCCCCTCCTCTCATCCTCTGATAAACTCTAATTTACTTTCTGTTTGGATTTGCTATTTCTAGTCATTTCTAATGAGTAACATCATACAATATTTGTCCTTTAGTGCTTTGTTTATTTCATTGAGCATACTATTTTTAAGGTTCTTCCATGGCTTAGGATGTCTCAGTTTCAATTTCTCAACAATTTCTGTAACACTTGCACACTTGTTATTTTACTTTCTTATTTTCTTAAATAGTATCCCTCTTAGTGGGTGTTAAGTGGCATCTCATCATGGCTTTGATTTGTATTACCCTAATGGCCAATGATATTGAATATCTTTTCATAAAATGTCCATTTATATATCTTCTTTGGAAGACTATCTTTTCAAGTCTTGTGCCCACATTTTAACTGGGTTGTTTTTCCTTTGGTTTGGTATTGTAAAAGTTCTTTATAAACTCTGGATATTAAGCTCTTTTCCAATATGGCTTGCAACTATTTTCTCACAATTTGTAGTGCAACTTTCACTTTCTTGACAATATCCTTTAAAGTACGAAAGTTTTTTAGTTTGATGAAGTCAAAACAATCCATTGTTATTTTTGTTGCTTGTGCTTTTTGTGTCATATCTAAGAATACTTTACTGAATCCCAGGTCATGAAGATTTGCCCCAATGTTATCTCCATGCAGACATTTTGCCTTGCAAGAAACCATCCCTTCCCCACAAGATCTTAACATCTTCCCTTCTTTGACAACCAATAATTAGGTTTGAGTCACAACATATATAATGGGTCATCTAAGGAAAGAAAGGGAGTTATTCCTCAAATGAACTGCAGTACTTAGCAAACATATATCAGCAACAGACAGAAGGGTATATATGGAACTGAATCCTGAGTGTGAATAATCAAGGGGCATCAGTTGGACAAGGAAGAATTTATTCATGATAGAGATTTCTTCCATGATACAGAAGTAAACCCTGGCAAGAACAAAGAAATGGTACTATCATAATGCTAGGATGGTTCTTGGAATCTTGGAGAAAGGACTTCATCAAAATGCTCCCTATAGGATATTGATATCATGTTAGACTAGATGAGCAAGAAGTAGTGAGTAGGAGGTCTTGGTGTTACAGATGGTAGGAGTTAAATCCTGTGATGATCAGTGAAATTGTTTTGTGTGTAGTGGTTGGGCTATACTGAAACATCCCCTCCAAAATAGAGGAAAAATTACCAAATTTCATGCCTCCCACTATTAACAAGGAAATACAATACCTGGTAGTCCTCTTTGAGTTTGAGAGGTAGCAACTTCCACACTCAGCAACACTGCTTCAACCCTTTTGCCAGGTAACTGGGTGGCTTTCAGTTTTGACTGGGTCTCTGCAGCAGGTGCAGGCTGATGAGAGTATCCCTGCCACTTGGGCCATTCTAGCAAACAGAACTATGCATTTGAAGTTGTTGGCATTGACTAGTAAACCCATCCTCCATCACTCCTCTAAAAACCATGCAGGCAAAGATTGGTAGATGTAAATGCATTAAAAATTAAAAGCATCTGTATGGGGAGCAGATGTAGCTCAGTGGTTGAATACCTGCTTCACAAGTACAAGGTCCTGTGTTCAATCTCCAGTAAATCCTTTTAAAAAGGTATCTGAAAAACAAAACAAAGCCACCAACAAAATGTAAAGACAAGCTACAGAGGGAAAAAAATATTTGCAATTCTCATGTTGATTCTAGAATTAGTGTCCAGAATGTACTAACACTCTTGTGAATAAATGGTTAACACTTAACAGCACTGCTTGGGACAGAAGGCCAGAAGAGGCATAAAGGGCAACAGATCAACACGGATGAGGGGTGTGCATGGGCACCATGCAGGAATGGAATAGAATGGCCAAAAAGCCAGAGCAGACACCCATTCTCATGGCTAAAAAGGAAAATCAAAATAAGTACAAGGCTCTGGTTCACAACCAATAGATTATCAAAAATTCATAGATATGGAGAGGAAGCACAAATGGTGGCAAAGTAAGGAGCTCCAAGAGTTAGCTGCTCCTACAGTGTAGTTAGTAATCACCTAGAGTTATCTAAATCACCTGTTTGAGGGAAGGGAATTGGATCTCCCTCAGGATCCATAGAAATTCATTTCTATAAAAATAGTTGAAACAAAATTTTAAAATATGATATTTTTTATATGAAGGATTGGATCTGATTTAGTTTCCTAGGCTGCTTAAAGCAAATACCATGAAATGGGTTGGCTTAAACAATGAGAATTTATTAGCTGACAGTCTGAGGCCAGGAAGATGTCCAAATAAAGGCATCATCAACGTGATACTTTCTTCCCAAAGACCAGCTGCTGGCAAACCTTGGCTCCTCTGCATTGTGGTAAGGCAAATGGTGGCATCTGATGATCTCTCCCTTCTCTCCTGGTTTCACTGCTTTTAGCTTCTTACTTCCATGGCTTTTTCCTCTGTCTCTCTGTCTCTCTCTCTCTCTGTCTCTCTCTCTCTGTCTCTCTCTTTCTCTCTCTCTCTGTCTCTCTCTCTCTTTCTCTCTCTCTCTCTCTCTCTCTCTCTCTCTCTCTCTCTCTTTCTCTCTCTCTTTCTCTCCTTCTCTTGATTGTCTTTATAGAGAAATCCAGGAATAGGATTAAGACCTATTCTGGTTGAGAAGAGTTATACCTTAACTGAAGCAGCCTCATCAAAAGGACTTGCCTACTTACAATGGGTTCAAACTCACAGGAATGGATTAACTTTAAGAACTTCTTTCTTGCAGCTTTCGGATCTACATACAGCTTCAAATTACCACAGGATCCTAATGTGTTTTTTATTATTCTATAAATGTTTCAGTGTCTTGAATCATGTATACAATATGACATTAATCTTCAGAATACATGTGATCAAAGTTGTTGTAGAAGAGGAGAGATGGAATGGGGATGAGGTGGACCTAAAGGGTCAATATCCAAGGCTTTCCCAGGATGAAAAAAAGACTGAGTTTCCATAGAGCGCTCAGAATGACAAGTAAAAATGTACCCACAGGGGAATCATCATTTGAAACTGCACACATGTTCTCCAAGAGAGTGAGAAGAGCCTGAGATCTCCAATCAAAGTTGCTCACAAGGAAGCAAAGCACTTCCCCAAATGCCTCCCATCCCCAAAGACCTCAGTGTCAGAAATGATTCATCTTTTAAGGATAACTCTGTGTGAAGGATCTCAGGGCTCATGTATAGAACAACAGAATGACATAGAAATGGTGATTAAATATGATGACTGATACATGACTACTACAAAACTAACACAAAAATGTATAGCATAATAGACAGCTGGAAGTCAAATTAGCAATGTGGAGAAAATTTTTGGGAAAATCACAGTAATACAGATAAAAGATAAAGCCAAACAAATTAAAGCAGTAAAAGAAAAGACATTTGACAACAGGACAAATCCACTTGACTTAAGGATGGTTGGGTGTCTCTGAAATTGAGTACCTATAAATGAAAAGAAGAACTTGTTTCACAGATGAAGCACAGAAATTTTCCTTGAAAGGAAAGAACTGTGTCTTCACAGAACCTATAGTATTCCATGGAAACTTAAGGGGCAGGAGGGGGGCTGAATGTCCCAGCTTTCCTTGGACAAGTGTCTCAGCACAAGTGTCTCAGCATCACAGAGAAAGAAGTACTTGTTCAAGCTCCCATGACAGAAACAAAGTCACACAGGAGTTGGGGAAGGTTAGGCTGGCCTCCAGTCCCACACAGCAATGCCAGCACAGAAAATCACATCTACTCTTTATCTCCTGTGAGGTCCAGGAGACATGAAATTTATGTTTAATTGAAAAGTAAAATATATCTCACCACTGTTTTTTTATGTAAATGTATTTGTCAAACTCAGCAGCTGGGTATTGCTAAATCTATCTTTACCTTTCCAAATAAGTACCATTCTGTCACCTTTATATTCTTTCATCTCCATATAAGAGTAGGAAGACAGCTGGTAGGAGGTTCTTCTAATTGATGTTGATGATGGATAATTTCCATTTTGTGAAATGCTGGATGGGCTTTTTTCATTTTTTGTGTTCTCTTGATTGGATTCTCTATAATAAGCCTCTGTCAATTTCAGAAGAAAAATTAATATGGGAATGAAGAGAAGATGGTAAGAAGGCTAGTGAAGGGAGGGGTGTGTGCAAAAGGACCTTTATGTAGGGATGCTGAGACGAGGCAAGTGGACAGAGTGAAGGACATTTCACTGGTAGTTGATAAGATTTATCATCTTTTTACTCCCAGAATTTTATGATATCTCACAATTTACAAGGGATCCATTTACTCAAATATTTGAAAAGCAAGGAAGGGTGTGCATGCCCTTTCACCCCAAATAACATCTTAGTCTGCAAGGCACATCCTCCCACTTGGATTCTCTCACTTGGTTCTGGAGACCAGACCCTCAGGCCTGGTCAGAGTTGGCTGATCTCATCCAAGTCCCTAGCCCTTGTTCTCTGGCTTGGAGTCATTTTCTGGTTGCACAGCAAAAAGGAAGTCTGCTGCTCCTCCTTGGGGCTGACCAAGGGCATTAGTCATTGAGAAAGGGGGCCAGGGCTGATGAGACCATGGTCAGCCTTAGCCATGTTCAAGGGTAAAGGGCACTGTCCAGGTCTGGGCCACAGAGGTTGAGTGTCACCCCATTCCCCACTGCACCGCACCCTGCTCTGCAGGCTACATCTCCAGACCAGTACACAAAGCTGCAGGGAGAAGGAATCCACCCCATTCACCCAGGCAAAGCAAAGAAGGTCAGCCTGAGTAGTGGTCCTAAGAGCAAGAGAGAGCAGAGAGACAACCTTGGTCCTTCCTTGGCACTCAAATTTTTTTGGCCTTGGCATGCCCCTTCCCCTTCTCAGGGCCTCAGTGTCCTAATCTGCAAATGAGGGCCTGGGACCTCCCCCCATGTGTAGAAATGGAAGGGAGCCTGAAGGGTGCACAGGTTGATTTACTGTCTCTGGCCTAATATATCCTTCAAAAGCCAGGAGATATAAACTATGCCTAGAATTAAATTCATGATCTTCCTTGGGAATGGTTATTATGAAAAGTAAACTCATATTTTAATCACAAGGATTTCTTTGTTTAAAAATTATTTCAAGGGAAACAAATGTGGCTTAAGCAATTGGGCTCCTGTCTACCATATAGCAGGTCAAGGCTTTGATTCCTGGGGCCTTCTGGTGAAAAGCAAACTGGCCCAAGTGTTAAGCTGGCCTGAACAGAGAGCTGACCCATGCAGAGTGCTGGCCCTTGTGGAGTGCTGATCCATGCAGAGAGCTGGTACAACAAGATGATGAAACAAAAAGAGACACAGAGGAGAGACAATAAGAGATGAAGCAGACCAAGGAGTTGAGGTCGTGCATGAGGTCAACATACTTGGAGATGAGACTTTTATCCCAGGGCTGCCCTTCCATATATCTCTGCTTTGGGATCTGACTCTGGCTGAGAAAGTCCTGGGGAGACCTAGAAAAGGAGGATGGCAAAAGAAGACCACAGGATAGCCAGCCAATGGCTGCTACCTGGAGATGATGACACCCTTGACCTGAGGATGCAGAGACCACTTATCCCTAGATCATGAGGAAGTGCAGGTGGGAACCATCTGTGATTTTATGAATACAATTGTCCAAACAAGTTGTTAAAAGCATCAATAAGTATAGTGCAAAAAGTAAGAGCAAAAGAGGCGACCACTAAGCATCGCTGTTGGATAAGAATTGGTCCATTTGTGTAACATTTATGTAATCGATGTATCTTTTTAAAAAATTAATTAATTTAAAAAAAGAGTGAACCTTACCTTAAACCATGGACTTAGTTAATAGTGTAATTATAAAAATGTGCTTTCATCAATTGTAACAAATATCCCACACCAATGCATGCTGTTAACCATACAGTGGTATATGGGAATTCTGCATTTCATGCATGATTTTTCTGTAAACACATAACTTTTCTAGTAAAGAAAAATGGTATTAAAAAAACAAGAATTGGTCCAATAGGCACAATTCCTGGAGGGGTGGGAGACTGGGCTTTTTGTGCAGGAAGAGGAGGCAGGGACCCTTCGGGAAAGGAGCTGTGTGGGCCCCTGTAGGGTGCCTGCCTGGGCATGATCTGTGACTGATGTGAGACCCTTTCTTCCTGCTGGTACCTCACCTGGCCCAAGCCTTGTTGGTAGTAGGAGCCTTGGTTCAACCATGCTGTCTGGTAACTTGGGGAGAGGGGTATCCCAGTAAAAAATGTTCCATGACTGTCAAAGGGGCCTCCCCAGGGCTGGGTATGTACTCCAGTTCTCTTCTATCTGAATGGTCAAAGAAATGCTCTTTACATTGCATCATCTCCATCTTTTTAAAGTAAAAA
>PVKH010006914.1:0-20627 GCA_004027955.1 Chaetophractus vellerosus | reverse complement strand
GCTCCGTTCCTGGGTGGCTCCACTCCGCTTTCACGGGCGGCTCCGCTCCATGTTTTGCGGGCAACAGTCCTCCAGGTTTTTTTTTTTTTTTTGCGGGCTGCCAGCTTCCACAGTTTTGCAGGAG
Source organism: Chaetophractus vellerosus (assembly GCA_004027955.1). Classification (NCBI taxonomy): domain Eukaryota; kingdom Metazoa; phylum Chordata; class Mammalia; order Cingulata; family Chlamyphoridae; genus Chaetophractus; species Chaetophractus vellerosus. The sequence goes on along the minus strand of PVKH010006914.1, from coordinate 20,503 downwards.
GCAGCTCCGCTTTGCCATGCCCGTGGGGGCTCCGCCCTGCCTGTGGCGGCTTCTTGCCTTGCCCACGGCAGCTTGCCTTTCTCAAGGCCGTCTGCCCGCTCAGAGAGGTCCCCGGGAACCGAACCCGGTCCTCCCATGTGGTACCCCAGCGCGCTCTTTATCCACTGAGCTACCTAGCCAGGCCCGGAATCCCACATATTTTCTATGTGACTTTTCTGTAGCTTAAAGCTTCTTTGAAGATAAAGTGAAACAAATAAGACACTTGGGGAACATGTGGAAGAAATTGTCACTGTACATAAAAGATAACATCTTACTGTGATGAAAGACACAATGAAATTTTTTTTCAATTTTTATTTTTTAATTTTGTATTTTGTTATTTATTATTTTTTTAATTTTTAAATTTTTATTTGTTTTTTTTTTTTTACTTTGTTTTTGAGGAGGTTTTTGATTGCAGAAGGGTCACAATGGTGGCAGGGAGGATCATTGGTGTGGGATGTCAGTGATGGGGGGTGGTGTGGGGAGGTGTGCACCTGGGGCATACCTCTATGGCATATGAATATGTTCAAGTGGTCATGGGGCATTTTCTTGGTAGGTGGAGACCCACACAATAACCAAAAGAATATTGAATTCCCATCCTGGGAAGTCCTCCTATGTTCTCTAATAGAGTGGCAAGATCCCCTGAGTACATGGGCAGGGCTTAGTGAAAGAGGACAAACCATTATGCCAGGCCCTTGATATTGATAGTAGTACTTATGAATCCTTTCTTGTGAAATAAAAACTTAGCCAACTATTATATGTTGCTTAAGAGTTATCTCCTGAAAGCCTCCTTATTGGGCTCAAATGTGACCTCTCTCTAAGCCAAACTCAGCTTATAAATTCACTACCTTCCCCAGGCATGGGACATGACTCCTGGGATGAGCCTCCCTGGTACCGAGAGATTCTTACCAAGCACTGACTAGTGCTGACTAATGATGCATCTGGAAAAAGACCTTGACCAAAAGGGGGAAATATTAAATACAAATGAGTTTTTGTGGCTAAGAGATTTCAAAGTGAGTGGGGAGGTCATTCCAGAGATTAAGCTTATATACATCTCAGCAGGATCTCATTGACTACCATAGTAAAGAGTGCCTCAAACAGCAGTGCTCCTGAGGGCTCTAGAGACATCTAGACACTATAGAGAGGGCAGACAATCTCAGGAATTTGGCACATTGTCAGTGGGCCTTACTTTGGAGTATATGCTCCCCATTGTAACAGAGTTAGACTCACTTATGATTTCCCTACACATGACTCCTCTACCCCTTTTATTTGAACTGATAATTAGCACTATACTTGCTAAATATATGTCCCAGAGACTTAAATCTTCAATATGTTCTTATGGTAATTGAGCCCTGAATCTCAGCAGAGTTGCAACACCTGCTTTCAAGTTCATTGGCCTCACCCAAGACAACTAACAAAAGGATGATAATTGACAGAAGCCCATCTCAAAAAAGAGAGTATTTTCAACTGCAAGTGAGATAGGTCCATCTATCTGCCCCATGGGATCTAAGCCCCCTCTCAACCAGAAACAGAGTGGGCATCACCATCCCCAAATCCTCAAGATCAAGGAATAAACAAACATAAAGGGGGAAAGCAACTACGAACTAAAGTAGACTTATTAATATTCTAACAATGGAAGAACTTGTATCATTGATATAAAGGCAGTGGCCACCAGAGTTTCTGAGGGAAGGAAGAGAGAATAGGTGTTATATGGGGGCATTTTCAGGACATTGGAATTGTCCTGCATGACATTACTATGACAAATATAGGCCATTATACATTTTGTCAAAACCTATAAAATTGTGCAGTGTAAACTATAATGTAAACTATAGTCCATGGTTAGTAGCAATGCTTTGACATGTGTTCATTAATTGTAAACAAATGTACCATACTAATGAAAGACGTTAATATGGGAAAGTGTGGGGGGTTGGGGGAGTATATGGGAATCACCTATATTTTTGATGTAACATTTATGTAATTTAAAACTTCTTTTAAAAAATGTTAAAGAAAAGCAACATAAGTTTGTTTTTTTTTAATGGGCAAAGTTCTTGAATAGACATTTTCTCCAAAGACGAAATAAAAATGGTAAAAAAAAACACACATGAGAAGATTTTCAACATCTTTTTCTAACAGGTAAATGCAGATCAAAACTGCAATGAGATATTATTTCACACCTCAAAGAATGGCCATTTTTTAAAATACTGAAAACTACAAGTGCTGGAGAGGATTGGAGAAATAGGAACACACCTTCACTGTTGGTGAGAATATAGAATGGTGCAGCCTCTGTGGAAGACAGTTTGGTGGTTCCTCAGGAAGCTATATGATCCAGCCAATCCCACTACAAGGAATATATTCAGAAGAACTGAAAGCAAGGACACAAACTGACATTTGCACACCAATGTTCATAGCAGCATTATGCACAGTTGCTAAAAGATGGGGGAAAAACCAAGTGTCCATTAACTGGTGAAAAGATAACCAAAATGTTGTATATACATATGATGGAATACTATTCAGCTGTAAGAAGAAATGAAGTTGGGATGCATACGGCAACATGCAAAAACCTTGAAAACATCATGTTGAGTGAAATAAGCCAGATACAAAGGACAAATATTGTATGGTGTCACTAATATGAACTAAATACAATGAGTAAACTCATGGAGATAAAATCTAAAGTATAAATTACTAGGAAATAGAATAAGGGTTGAGAAGTGGGAGCTAATACTTAATGTATATAGAATTTTTAATCAGGTTGATTGCAAATGTGTGGAAATGGAGTTGATGGTAACACATAGTGAGTATAACCAAAACCGCTGATTTATAAATGTGATTGTGACTGAAAGGGGCAGTCTAGGGCCATAAACGTCAATTGAAAGAAAAACTAGAGGATAAATTAAGGACTGTATAACGTAGTGACCACAGCGGTGGTGAGGATTGTGATTAATAGCACAAATACAAGAATGTTCTTCTATGAACAAGAACAAATGTACATCATTATTAAAAGGTGTTAAGAATATGGAGCTACATGGGAAAATACAACTAATATAACCTATGGACTATATTTAACCGTAATATTATAATATTCTTGCATCAATGTCAAAGAAGGTTCCATATCAATGCTAAGAGTCAATAATAGGAGAGTATATGGGGGTATGGGATTTTTCCTTTTGGAGTAATGAAAACATTCTAAAATTGAGGTGGAGAAACTGAGAGCCACTGCGTGTACACTTTGGATGGATTGTTCAATGCAGGGGACTGTATAACACAGTGAATCTTGCAGTGGATAATAGACTGTGTTAACAGTACAAATTTGAGAACATTTTCTCATGAACTATTACAAATGTACAATACTAATATATGGTGTTAAAAATAGCATGGTTTATGGAAAAATACACCAAATGCAAATTATGGACTATATTTAGCATTAATATTTTAATGTTCTTTCATCATTTGTAACAAATGTTCCACAAGAATGCAAGATGCTGTTGGTGGGGTGATAAGTGGGAATCCTGTGTGTTGTGTATGATTGCTTTGTAAGGTCACAATTTCTCTAATTTAAAAAAAGTACTAATAAATAAAATAGCTTCTTTTTGAAATAATCAATTGATAAGCATCTCTCAGAAACCAAACACACTTTTGCTTTGTGCTGAGAATTTAATTGATTTCCACACTTTCTATTTTAAAACTTAAATATACAGTCTTTACCTGGTTAACTTGAGTCTCAGAAAGGAATCTGGTAGTAATCTTGTTATGCTTCCTTATTGAATCAATGAAAAAGTTGTTCATGAATATCTAATATATTATGTAGTTTTAGATAGGTTTAATGAATAGTTTCCTGAAATTTTTGAAAAATAACTACATAAATATTATGTAGCTGCTGTTTCTGAAGTTGGATTTTATATAGTCTTGTTTATACATTCACAGATGTTGTAGCACCACGGTGCATATGGATACAAAATGTTATCCTATGTATCATTTATATTCCATTTAGAAAATATTTTACTTAATATGTAAAAATTACTTTGTAACTAAATTAAACGCCAAACTCATTTCAAGAAAAATTGCATCACACTAGGCATTTAGTTTTCCTAGTCTCTATTTTTAATGCATATGTACCACCTTGAATAATGCATAGCATACATAAATAGGCATTTGCATTCTTTGTATGCAGTTACTCATTAGTTAATTACACATCTGTGCTTTTACGTACATTGAATATATGGAGAAAAAATTAACCTAATCCTTCTTTTTTTTGCAGTATTTTGTTTTACTTTTTATTAAGGAGATTTTCAAATATACAACAAAAATAGTTTTTTTTTATTTTTTTAAGATTATTTATTTACTTAAAAAAAATTATCCCTCTCCCCAGATGGTTCTCTTGTCTGTCTGCACATTGTTTGCTTGCCTTCTTCAGGAGGCACCAGGAACCGACCTCGGGACCTCCGAGTGCCCAACGGCCTGAGCCACATCCTCTCCCTGAGCAGAATGCGGCGTCTGCTGGCTTGTGGCATCTGCTCGTTGGGGCGGTGCGGTGTCTAGCTTGTAGCAGCAGGTGCGGCATCTGCTCATCTTCTTTAGGAAGTGCTGGGTCCCAAACCCGAGACCTCCCATGTGGTAGTCGGGTGCCCAACTGAGCCACATCTACTTCCCCAAAAGTGAAGTTGAATAAAGTGAACTCTTATGTTTCCATTACCAAGATTCACCATCCTATCAATATTTTTCTTATCTTCTTTCTTCTATGTCCACAAACATTTTTTCTAAAGTATTTTTAAAGCATCATTTTGTTTATTGGCAAATGTCCTGAAAAGGCTATTTAGACTTTTAAAAAATATTTTCTACCAAACCATTATAAAACCTGACAAAATATGTAGTCCAAGTCCAAGTATGATTTTAAAATTGGCTTCTTTGAATCAAGACATAAACAAGATCAACTATTTTATGGCTTTGAAGTCTATACTTAGAACTATCCACATCTCATCCTCCACTGTCAGCTGTACAGTACCCACAACTGCAGGTGCCCTGCTTAATTGGTGTAGTCATTTTGCTAGGGCTGGACTTAATTCCTCTCAAGAGTTTGAGCTGTATATAAACACTATAACCTGTAAAGTTTTATAGAATAAATATTTAGCTTTTAAAACTGGTTAAAATAAAATTAGTGTTTCTTAGCAAAGCAAAGAGAGAATGGCAAATGAGAAGTGGAATGTGAGAAAGTAAGGACAGTTTGGTTTGAAGATTTTTCCCCCTTTTCTTTTCCTGTATGTTTTCTATATCTCCATAATCTAGCTACATCTATCTATCTCTATCTATCTTTGTATGTATTACTGTATTATCTACCTCTTATCTATCTATCTATCTATCATCTGTCTATCTCTATCTCTATCTATCTAATCTGCTGATTTTTCTATCATCATCTATCAATCTATTTATTTTGTTGTAAATGGGAGAAACCAAATGGAGTTACAGCTGCAGGGAAAGTAGGTAAATGAATTTTTAAAAATTTCATGTGAAAGGGAATGAGTTAATAGAGAGCCAAGAATTGATGATGTAGCAGCGAGAGGGACATAATCACAGGCTAATTTATCCTATATTTCCTGACATTTTCCCTTCATCCAACATGAATACATCTAACCCTCCTCTCTCAAGCCACATACAATGCAAATGATAGTGGCTTGAATTGACCTAGTCTAAATTCTGGTAAGCTTTTGTAATGATAAAGATGTTTCTTGTGAACTACATTAAATGCATATATCGAGACAGGCTTAAGATACCTTGTTGCCTGCCTCATCTGTGTAGCCTGTGAGCCCAAGGAGGAAATGGCAACTTGCCAGAGGCTGATCCTTGCCACCTTTGCCCAAGGAATCCAAAAGTGCTAGAAGTGCAAAGTTCATGTTAGCTTTAACAGTTGCATTCGTCTGTGGATTATCCATTCCCTTCTATTGAGCCATGCTGTGTGTGTATATGCACATGTGTGTGCATGTGTGAGCACATGTGTGTATTTGTGTGTATATGTGCACATACCCTGGTACAACACTGATTAAAGAGTAGAGATGCTAACATTTGAAAGGACTAGATAATACAAAGATATTGGAAGCTTTAAAGTAATTTCCTTTCCTCCCCAAGGTGACGTAAAATATATGCTTTTATCCAGATCAAAAAACAAGAGTAGTGAAAGATTCTACACCACTCATGATATTACATTACTACTGAGTTGAGATATGATTAGGATTACATAGGGAACCCAAAAACCTCTTCAGTTCCTCAAATTTACAGGCAAACCTTGTGGAATTTCCTTGTCCTTCAATATAACCCTTTCAAAATGGTTTTTCTATGTAGGGAGAATTGTGTGAGCTATGAAAGACCCCATTAAAGCAAAATATGTTAGCGATTTTTCAGGAAAGCCAAGCTACCTCTCCCTCTTCACCTATTACTGAATATTTCTATTTCTTTCCAAATTCAGGAGTTTAGTTTTACAATTCATGCCTTGAAAGTGATTTTCTCTATTGTCTTAACGTTTTAAAGAAATCACAAATTGAAGAACTCACCTTATTTCATATATTACATCTCAATCTAATCAAAAATATATATATATCATGCAGAAAATAGAAATCTGGGCATCCCTGTCTCTGAAAATTTGCTAATTCTGGTTAATCCTGCATCTGATGAAAGATGGCTGTCCACATGTCTAGGGGAAATTTGCTGAGGCCTAATCTGAGGATCAAAAGGTCTTAAGAATCAGAGCTGTAATGAAAGACAATGACAGAATTATTAAACATGACTACATTTCATCATAAAAGATTAATTATTTACTGTAGAATTAAAGGGTTATAGTGAAATTAAAATCCATCAACCATTTTGATTTAACCAAGGCAAAAAGTAAACCTAAGAGCTTTCTAGTGACAAAGAACAATTTGGTCCTTTCTTCATATTTTTTTTTTTTTGCTATTGGATTATAATTATTGACAATAATTGCATTCTTGCTACAAGGAGATTAGGGACAATACTAAGAATTTTGAAAGAGGAATCCACTGTTATTGGATGAATGCTGAGTTCTAAAATCATCAAAATATGGATTGGTGTAGTGTTTTATGCTTATATAATAAGACATAATACTAATATGTTTAGATTTGTAAGAGAGTTGTATCTAATTTTACACAAATATGCACATTATTTCATTATAAATTGCTAAACAGAATGCATTTTATCAAATATCCATAGCTACGGAATGATGTTATGAACTGTAAAGATATATGTCAAAATATATGTTATTAGTAATTGAACAAAAATTCCTTAAGATGTGATATTACAACTAATCACCTAAAATATTTAAAATAAGATAGAATCCAAAAAAAGGGGTATCAGAGCATTTATGTCTTACATAATAAAGATGCTCCTAAGTATTCCTTTGTATGTTGTTTTTTAAAACCACTGATATTGAGATATAATTTACATTCAATATAATATGGCCACTTTAAATATACAATTTGATACATGTTTACTTAACTGTCTTTTGAGGAACAAAAGTTTCTCATTTTGATGATGTCTGCAATATCAATTTTTCCTTTTAGAGTTTGCACTTTTTTGCCCACTCTATAAAATCTTGGCATGCCCCATCATTCATATTTTGCACTATATTATTTTTAGAGTTTTTGTAATATTATCTTTTATGTTTAGGCCTACATCTTTTCTAGCTAATTTATGGTGTGATCAAAGGATCAAGGTTCACTTTTTCTCAGTGTGAATATACAATTGTTTCAGCAAAATTTGTTGAAAAGTCTATCCTTTTTTCCCATTGAATTTGATTGGTAAAGTCTGTCGAAAATCAGTCCTTCTTAAGTGATCTATTTCTGAAATCTATTTTCTGCTCCATTGAACTATGAGTCTATCCCTATATCATGATTATTGTAGCTTTAAAGTACTTCTTGAAATCCAGGTATAAGTTCTCCAATTCTGTTCTTTTTCAAAATTGTTTTGTCTATCCTGAAGTCTTTCAGTTTTCATAAACTCTTTAGAATTTGCTTGTCAATTGCTTTTTGTAAAAAAGCTTGCTGACATTTATATTGGGATAGTAATGAATCTACAGCTCAGTGGTCGCCAAACAGCAGTCCCTGGGCAAACGGTATTAGAATTACCTGAGAACTTGTTAAAAACCTAAATTCTCAAGCCCCACCAAAGATCTACTGAATTAGAAAATCTGGAGGTGGAGACCCTCCTTTGCACTTTCGTTGTTCTATACAGTTCTTCTACAAATAATATTAACCACAAAGAACATTGTTATCTCTTCTTTAATAAGTTGGTTATCTTTTAAGTAGATTTTTAAAAAACATCATGTTTTCCCACATATGCCATTGCTGGTTCTCTTAATTCCCTTCTGTAGATTTAAAGTTCTAACTAGAATCATTTTCCTTAAGCCAGAAGAAATTCTTTTTACATCTCCTGTGCTGTAGATATGCTGGTGAAAAGTTCACTCAGATTTTGTTTATCTGAAGCTGCATTTTGTTGTTGTTTTTTTACTAATAATTTTATGATGGTTAAATTCATTGATTGACAGATTTTTGTTGTTATTTTTGTTTTCTTCTTAAAGATGTTCCCTTCTTCTGTGTTGTATTGTTTCTAATGATAAGTGAGCAGTCATTCTTACAGAATTCCTGTATGAAACGGATATTTTTGGGGTACAGAATGGGCTGCTTTTAAGTTAGTTTCTTTATTATTAGTTTTCAGCATTTTGTTATGATGTCTTGGTGTTATTTTATTTGAGTTTATCCTGCTTGGTATTTGTTCAGCTACTTTAATCTAAGTGATTATTATTTTTTAAGTAGAGAAGTTGTAGGTTTACAGAAAAATCATGCAGAAATACATAGTTCCCATATACCTCCTATTATTAACACCTTGCATTGGTGTGATACAGTAGTTAAAATTGATGAAAGAATATTATAATAATTGTACTTTAAGTCTACGCTCTGGTTTACAGTAAGTTTCACTGTTTGTGTTATACAGTCCTATGTTTTTTTTTTTAGTATGCAACCGAAAATTTCCCCTTTTAACTACATTCAAAAGTGTAATTCAATGCTGTTAGTTATGTTCACAATGTGTGCTGCCATCTGTACAGAGTTTCTATTTGGGGAGATGGAAAAGTTCTGATAATAGATGGTGGCTATGGGATTATATTTTTATCTACTTTGGAGCATGTTTTGACCTTATTTTTTTCAAATATTTTGATCTCCTCCACCTTTCTTGGGCCCTTATTAAGTATATGTTTGACTAATTGATATTATCCCACAGGTCACTGAATCTCTGGTCATTCTTCATTTAGCTTTTTTTCTTTCTGTACTTCAGTTTGGATATTTTTATTTTTACCCTGACCTCAAATTAGCTATTCTTTTATTCTGTAATATTTAATCTACTCTAAGCATGTCTAGTGAATTTTTCTGCTCTAGAATTTCTACTTGGTTCTTTTTGTATTTTATATTTTTCACTTATTTGTGTTACTATTTTCCTTTATTTATGTGAACACATATGTAAAACTTTTATTTCTGTCACATTAGTCATATCTAAGTCTACCTCTAGTAACTGATTTTTCTCTTGGCTAAGGATCATATTTTCCAGCTACTTTATATTACTACTAAGTTTTATTGGATGCTGGGCATTATCAATAGTATAACGTTAACTTTCTGGAATTTGATGTCTTTCTTTAATGTGATTTGAATATGCAGTAGTATGTACTTAATGTAATTGTGTTAATTTAATCAGCTTGATTCTAACTTGTTTTCATATGTATGTATGTATGTATGTATGTATGTATGTATGTATGTGCTAAGGTATAAAGTAACCTTTACTCTAGTGATAATTTCACCCTTGCCCTATGGTGCAAGTGAATTATTTACAATATGGCTCTTCAGAACTAGAATATGCCCATCCTTGTGCAAGCTCCAGTAGTTTTTCACATTCTGATTTCCTAGTATTTGTTCTTTGCTTGAGCTTCCTGTCTATACTAGACAGGTTATAGGAAGGTGCTCAGCAAAACACTCTAAGAAACTTGTTTGGACTTCTGGAGCACTTTCTCTATTTTGATTCCTCCCAAAAAAATAATCTGAGACATTCAAGCTTCCTCAGCCTCCTTGAACCATAGTCATTGTCTCCTTAGATCAGCAAGGCCGTTGTCTGCTTGGGTTACACTCCTTGCATTATAGTCTTGGGGTAATTTAGTGTTTATTGCCATTATTTTTGTTTTTCCAGGGATCGTAGTAGTTCCTCAATGTCTATTGTTAAAGACTTGAAACAGCTGTTTTCTATATTTTGCTGTTTACCAGTTAAGCAGTCCTGTGGTAAGACTAGATAAGTACCAGATACTATGTTATGGCCAGAGGAGGAAGTCTACAATATATACATATTTTTTAAATGTTTTTTAATGTTTTTTAATTTTAAAATTTTTTTTCTTTTTAAAAATTTTTATATATTTATATATATTTTTTAGGAGGCATTGATTACATAAATGTTACACAGAGATTCCAGGAGTACCCATATGCCACCCCCCCCACCCCTCCCACAACCCCCCTCATACACATCCCTCATCAGTGTGGCATAACGCCTGTGATAGATATACACATTTTGGGGCTTTGCCATCAAGCATGGATCACAGTTCAGACTGTAGACGACCCTCTCTCCCATACAGTTCCACATGATACATGATGATACAAAATGGCCTACATCCTCCATTGCAACATCACCCATGACAATTCCCAGGTCCCCCAAAAAAGACCCCGCATTACAATTACCCTTCCCTCACCCTGCTCCCAAAGTGTCCAGTGACCCTGGCTCCACATAATTTTGCAATTTCTTCCATTGCATATATCACAAGTCTATAGCAGGACACCAACAAGTCCATTCTAGTCCATAGTTCTTCCCCCAATCCCGAGGAGCCTGGGATGGTGATGTCCTCTCCACCACCAAGTGAGAGGGGGCTTATATCCCATGGATACGATGGAAGAGATTATCCTGCCTGCAGCTGCAGGCTCTCTCCATTCCCCAGCATAGCCGTCGACCATCATCAACTCCCAACTACGTGTCCTGGGTGAGTCCATTGAGTTGTAGAGTAGGAGTTGCAGGTCCACAGAGTCTCTGGACCCAGTCGGCACATGGACAGCCCGTAGTCTCCGGTCTCTGGAAGGACACCTAAAACTCTGGCATCAAATATAGGTTTGAATAGAAGAGACAGATGGACCATGTGCAGTGAAGACATATTTCGGTCAGACTCTGTCACTCTCAGGAGCAAGGATTCCAAATTAGGGCCCACTAGTAATTTTTAATTTTTTGAAATACATATATTATAATTTTTTAATTATTTGAAATACATCAGGGAAGCTGGAGAATATGTTTTAAAATGTAAAAATCTTATTGAGTGTGTTTGTTTTGCAAGTGTTCAAACTTTTCTAATGTTTGACTTGCAACATTGAAATTTTCAATTATAAAATATATTTTTCAGTCTTTAGTGCCCAAGATGTTAGTATAGACCAGGGGTTCTTAACCTTTTTTGTTCCACAGATCGCTTTGCCAGTCAGGTGAAAACCACGGACCCCTTACTAAGTTCACACTATGCTGTGCATTATTTAATAACTATATCATACCCACACCAACATGTCCCCACAAGAATAATGCTTTTTTTTAAAATTTCAATTCAAGCTTGTGGACTCCTTGTTAAAAACCTTTGGTATAGACAAATGACTCCCAACTCCAGCAGGACATTGTAAATGTCTGGAGATATTTTTGACTGTTATTATTGGGAGGTGGGGAGGGAACGGATGTGTTGGCAGCTAGTTAGTAGAGGACAGAGATGCTGCTAAACATTGTATATTGCACAGGAACACACCCCCCCCAAAACACAAAAAATTATCAAGTTAAGAGCATCAATAGTCCCAAGGTTGAAGATTCCTGACAAAGGCCATTATCATGTCTAATTTAATCGAGTCGATTCATTTTAGCAAACACATTTTTCTCTCAACAATTGCTAGCATATTAAATATAGTGGCATAATATAATTTAATTTTTTGCTAAATGGAATTTATTAATATTATAATTCTTCTGAGTATAATCTAACAACTGATTCTGGTGGGGATATTCTAACCATCTATATTTCTTTTGATGATGCTGCTAATGAAAAATTAATTTCTTTGATATTAGCATCTTGAGCTTGACTAAAATTCCAGTCATGATAAAAACATTTTTAACTTCCTTAATTTTACATTTTAAACAAACTTGAGAGTGAGTTATAAAAACAACAACAATTGTGTTTACTGATTTTCTCATTTTTCTTCCAATATAAGTAACACTTTTTATTTTTTAATCTGATTCATCTGCAATCAACTTCTTTTTCATTTTGGTGTCATGATATAGCATATTACAATACAATGTCCACAGGAGGTGTCATATAACTCAAAATATAAGTGATTCTTTGTTTATTAATGAGTTCCATAATAATTGTTAAGAGCCTCATACTGGGGTTTTTCTGCAGCTAAATATAAATGGAAAAATTGAAGTCACAGAACTGACAAAACTACCTTGCTCCAAAAACCTTTTCCTTTCTTCCACACTTTGTCCTTCCTACTCAACATGAACTGCAACTTCAGCTTAATAATAGCAATAATTCCCATATTTTAATTGGGCTCCAGAGTTTATAAAATGCTTTCTTATCGACATACGTTTTCATACCACGTTAGTCCTGTGATATGTGTGAAACAATCTCATTTTTACAAGTGCAGTGCTTCCTCAAAAATCAAATAAACATTAAGTCAAACTTCCATCTTTAGATACCAATTCCATTTCCATTTTTTAGCACAAGTAAAAACTGATAGTAAAACTTTAAATTTCCAACAGCAATGTATGAGAGTCTCAGTTCCTTCATATCCTTCACACAAACTTGACGGGCTTTTTATGCTATGGATATTTGTATTTTACAGTTTCCATACAATGAGAATGTTTACAACTTCCTGAACGAGCCAAAAATCTTCCAACAGTTTCAATGCAACTATATCCCTCCTGACTTTTGTTCTATTGATGGCATAAAATTTTACTTCTAAATATGCTGTGAACCACTTAAGAGATTATGATTTTTGTTACTTTGAGCAATACTTTATTTTCATATTTACCCTTTCTGGTAAATTTAATTCCCTCTAGCAGTTCCATATTTCTATCTGGTATAATTTCTCTTTAACCTCCAGGCTTTTCTTTAGTATTTCTTATAGCACATGAATGTTGACAATAAATTCACTCACATTTCTTTTCTTATATCATGTTTACTCTTTCTTTGTTCTTGAAAGGTATTTTTACTTGATGTGCAATTCTAAATTGGCAGATTAATTGTTCCTTTTAGCATTTTAAACATGGCAACTCATGGTTTTCTTTCATTCGTGATTTCTTTTGAGAATTCAGGGGTCGATCTCTATTGTTGCTCCTCTGAAAGTAATTTTTCTTTTTTTTTCTCTGCCTGCTCAAATATTTTTAGATTAATGCCAATTTTTCAACAATTTGAGTATGATGTATTTCTTTATCTTTTGATTGACTGAGCTTCTTGAAACTGTGGATTAATGCATATCAATAGAATTTGAAATTTGTGCCCATTTATTCAGTTCTTGTTTCTCTGCTCACCTTCTGGTATTCCAAAGCTTAAACTCTGTTATGTTTTATTCTTCCTTTTGTGTTTCAGTGTGTATATTTTCTATTGATCTACCTTTGAGTTTAATAATCTTCTCTTCCACTGTGAACAAGTTATTGTTTATAAACATGAGATGATTCCTTAATTTTAATTGATGTATTTTGTATTTCTATAATACCCATGTGATTCTTTATATATTCCAATTCTTTGTTGATATTTTCTCCATTTTAATCCATTCTGTCCATGTTTTCCACTATTTTATTTTGCATATTTATAGTAGTTGTTTTATAGTCTTTGCCTGCTAATTCCAACATCTGCATCATCTGTGGTTCTGCTTCTCTTTTATATTTTTTATCTTGATTCTTGGACTTATTCTCCTGCCTCATTGTAGGCCTCATAATTTTTACTGTGTGCATGACATTGTGTAAAACAGCTCTGGAGCACGAAGATGATGCTATTTTCCTCCCAGCATGGATCTGACCTACCCTTGTTAAGCAGAGTGGGTATGGGGTTAATCATTTTAATTCACTTAGAAATTGAACTGGGCTGGGGATAGTCTCAGTCAACCTCTGTTTTTTTTTTCTTGTTCATCAGGTGTGGCTGTATTAGGCTTTTGTTTAGGAGAATGTCACATTTTTCTTTCCTCATCCCTTAAACACTATAGAAAATATAGTACTGCCCTCTGGATATTCAAGCTTATCTCTTTAACCTTGCAAACATAGCAGTTTAAAATCCCTGCAACTATTTTGAGTGACCTCATGTGTACTTAGTAGCAAGCTCCTTACTGTAGTGGAACATTACTTTCAAAGCAATGTGAGAATGTGGGAGATGTTACTATGCAATTGACAGTGCCCCAGAATTTTCTCCCACTTTGGAATGCAGAAAATATTTGGGGAGAAATAGGGCATGCATTTGGAGACTCCTCTAGAGTCCCAACTTTCATTCCAGCCATATGGTTATCAAAGGTCTGTTTCTCTTTTTCCCGATAGAAGTACCTTTTCTCTCACCAAGTCCAATCATCAGCTTGTTTCCATAACCACAATTGCTCCCATGGAATTAAATGATTCATAATTGTCAACTTACCTTAGAATGGTTTTTCCTTCTCTGGAACATTAGTTGATCTAGACCTTTACCTTCCATGGTCCCTGATGTCTTTCAAGATTAATTTTTGCACTACATCCGGTTTTTTCTTGTCACTGCAGTAGGAGAGATGAGCCGCTACCTATCTACTCCATCTTTTTCAGAAGTGGAAGTCTTTTTTCTTTTTTCTTGTTTGCTCCTTTTAAAATTAGAAGACAGACTTCCCACTTTCAATTGATGTCATTGAAAGGTTTCCTGCTTATTTGGTTGAGGGTTTTTTTCATCATTAAAGTTGATGGGATCTGTATGGATTTGTCCTAATGTATGGTTTGCCTTGTCTTAAATTCTGTCCTCTTGTTCAGTAGCTAGTAACAGCTTTCAGGCCAATAACTGGTTTCTTTCAGGCACTTTAAATTTCATTTAGGTCCTTATGAACTTCCTGACTTTCTGGTGTAGTGAAATATTGTCTCTACTTCCTTACCCTTTCTCTGAGTTGCCTTTTTCCCATTACCACTGTACATGAGATTGAGTGGTACACTGTACATTCATTTCTAGATCTTAACCTAAAACTCTTGGACTTTGATATGATAACACTTTCTGGATGGGAATATGGAGTTTGTGGAGGTGATGATGCATATTTGAAGTGTCTCCCTTTGACCTAGTCTCTCTTTTGTATACAGAAGAAGTTGAATTGGTGCATCAAACTTTTCTAAAGAATAGATAAAGTAAAGGAAATTACAGCAAATTATTAGAAAATGCTTTTACTAGGTTATAATCTAAGATTCTTTGTCAGTTTAATATTTTATAATAATTAAATAATATAATAATGATTAATTGCATGATATCCCTATAATATTGATTTAAAACTACTGTATTTAATACCTATTGTGTTTAAGACACTATGCATGCTTGTTTCTAACCTCCACAAAAATATTTAAAAGTCAGATTACTATGTTTCTAAGAGATAGTCAAGTAAATATCATCAGCTCTGAAGCTACCCTGCTTAGGTTGAAATATAGCTCTGGTACTTATTAGAAATTTGTACAACTCTCTTTGTCTAAATTGCTCTTCTGTAAATTGGAGATAATAGCCTCAGAATTTTTAAAAATTAATTTTTTAAAAAAGATTAGATGATTCAACAAATATAATGAGCTTATAACCATGTTAGCACATAGTAGGAACTCAGTAAATATCAGCTATTATTGAATGTGTAGGGAACAAAATTAAGTTTCAGCTAAGTCAATTACTCTAATGTGATATAGCCAGAAAATGTAGCAGTCAAGTTTTGAATTTAACTAATATCCTCTTAGCGTCTATGGTCTTTACCCTATACCACGATGGAACAAAGTTAAATATATAAAAATGTTAATTGTGCTTTTATTTGTTAGCAGATCATACCACAAAATGAACACACAACATATTTTCACTAAATGTGATAGGTATGTTTGTAACAATTTTATTTAAAATATACAATTTTAAATCCAAGACACCTCAAAGAGAGAGGCAGCCATCTTCCTGAGCCTTTTTGAAGGTACAATGATAAACCCATATAATGTCTAATAAGAAAAATATGTCATTCATTTTAAGAGTGAGAGAATAGACATTGATTTCACTGATATGGCCCCAATCAAAAGTGCCAAGGGCAAGCCTTCTGAATTGGGTACATTAATGTATACATTATATACTTCTCTTGTGGAGAGCTTTATGTGAGGGTGATTAACAGGCAATACTTTGCTTAGTCAACAGTGTTTAATGATTCCCCGGAGCAGTGCTGGATGGGTCAGTTAGAGAATACTTAAATATAGGTCTGTATATCTTTAATCCTCATTTTCCGTGTGAGTATCTGAAGTGTTGGGGTTGCAAGCTTGGGAAAACATAGGTGGTCCTGTTAAACTAGGAACTTGTCCTTCCAACCCCATCAGTGGGATCCTGCCTTTGCTGAGTTTTCAACATCTCCATAGCCTGTACTAAAATAATCCCATCTATTTTAGCACCACAAATGTTTGCCTTTCAAAGGATTCTGGAAAGCTCCAGCTGTCAATCTGGCAAAAGCCATGCATCTCTCAGGAGACCTCTTTCACAGAAGGATGATAAAAAGCTTGTCCAAAAGTCAGGACTCTACCATTTTTGATTTAGGAACTTTCCTTGACCCATCACTTTTGTACAAATACCTTGGCAAAATAATCCAAAAGGAAAATATAATTTGGTCATTGAACTACTCCTTTTTATACATATTTGTGTAATTTTATTTATTGTTAGAATATATTTTATTAATCATATAAACATAGCCATTGCATCAATAACTCATTAATTTATCACTATTAAGGATCAATTGCTTCTACTTGGTTTGGTCACAAAGTGACAGAACACCCAACAGTGGTTCAATATAATTAGGAGTTGTTTTTTGTTTTACTCTCCTGTATAAAAAGGGGTAAGGCAAAGTGGAGAAAGTATGGTGGACCTGAAGTGCTAGGGAATGGTTCCATGAGTTTCCATTCTCAAGATCACTTTATTGTCCAAGGTGGCTCCCAGAGTAGCAGCCATTATTTCCGATTGGAAATGAGAAGGAAGGGGAAGTGGATGGCATCTCCTCCCTTCCTTTAGGACACTTTCCAGAAGATACCACCAGTGTTTACATATCATTGTTCAGACTTCAGTGACGTGGCCATCGTCAGCTACGAGCGAGAGTGGTACATGCAGTTTTTTAAGTTGGCTGGCCGTATGGCCAGCTACAAATGGGAGGTTCTATCACTAAGAAGAGAATAGCTATTGGAAAATGCTTGGCAGTCTCTGCCTCAATGAACTGTTTTATAGATTTATTACCAATTTGGCTGGGAAAAATGTTCTAAATATATACTTCCCTGACTAATTAATTAAGCAATATATGCTGAACATCATTTCATTTTTTTCTCATTTATTCAGGGCTATAACATTAACCTGAATGAGCATAAAATGCTTCCTGAAATGGGGTAACCTTGTTTCTCCCACCTTTATGTACCTCAGATCCCAGAATCAGAATTCACTGATGACATGCCCTAGTTCCAAGATCATTTCCAAAAGAAGCAAGTTGGTTATGAATAGTTGAGGCCCTGGCACCCTTTCCCCACAAATACATTTCCACTCATCACCTAAGTAGGTGGATCAGTCAATATCGCTGCTGGAATTAGAATTATGTTTGGTTCCTGGGTCCCATATTCACTGGCAGGGAGATCAGTATTTGGTGTTAGTGCCGTCACAGGATGATGCTGGCCAGATCTGGTGCATCTTGATCAAGCAACCAGCATTTGTGTAGGTCCTTATTTTAACATATTCTCTCCCACCTCGATTATCCCTTCCCCACCCTCCTGGCCAAGTCCTCTTCACTGTCTAAAATTTCAGCCCAAATGCTACTCTCACAGGCTCACTCGAACTCTTACTTGCAGGAAACATATATTCTGTTAAAGTTAGCTTAGCTCAAAGAAAAATGTATCCATTCATACCATCACTTAATTCATCAAATACTGATGACGATGTGCCTGGCACTGTGATTTCTTCTAGGGGTAGAGCTGGACCCAGTCCCTGCCATTCTGTGGGGGATCCAGACAATAAACAAAACTATCAGGAAGCGATAGGTACGTTCTATGAAGAAAATCTGAGCAGGGTAAGCAGATAAATCATGCCTTGGGTGGCTAGAGATGGGTGCTCTTATTTTATTGTAAAGATGCCGGGGAGCTCCAAAGAACGGAAGGACGAGCAGGCAGCCAAGCCTCAGAAGGGGACTCATACCTCGGCATAGGGCACTCCCTCTCGCCTGGGCTTCTCTGTGTGCAGCTGCTTCGGTGTAGCCTTGTTCTTTCTGCAGACCACCTTCTGCTTCTCTAGGCACAGGGCTGAAAACAATTTCAGCCACCCCAAAAGATTACTCTCCTATTATTATTTGAACTTTTGACTATATATTCTGATATTGACCAATTCTAGACTTAAACCTGCAAGTACTGTACCTAAACTGTCTGTTGGTTCATCTATGATTAGTTGTGTCCATTTCCCATCCACTTTTCTCCCCTCTCCTTACCCCAGGAAGCAACCCTATAACCATTTAACCTTCATACCCCCTTTGTGTGAAATAGATGTCAGCTTCTTAGAATTTTGCCTACTTGTTACTCACACTTTCGTTGATGGCTACAGCTACTTTAAGTGTGACTTCAAATAAATGACATTATCTTTTGTTAAAGTGAAACTCAAAAAATCAAAGTGAAGTCCACCTACCTTGGATATGAGGTAGTATTGTGTGGTTGTTATAAGCACAGAGACAGGAGCTGGGTCAAATCTTCTGTGTCACCAGATACTGGCTGTGCAAATTTAGGCAAATGACTCAACCTCTCTGCCCTTCATTTCTCATAAAATGGGGGTTCTGGCAGTACCTGCCCCCATTGGATTTGTTTTTAAAGACTTATTTTATTTATTTATCCCCCTCCCCTCCTTATTTGTGGCCACTGTCTGCTTTCTCAGTCCATTTGCTGTCTATTCTCTGTGTCTGCTCATCTTCACTTTAGGAGACACTGGGAACCGAACCTGGGACCTCCCATGTGGAAGAGAAGTGCTCAATCACTTGAGCCACCTCAGCCCCCTGGTTTGTTGTGTCTCTCATTGTCTTTCCTCTTTGTGTCTCTTTGTTGTGTCATCTTGTTGTGTCAGCTCACCACACCTGCCCACTGCTCCAGCTCACTTTGCCAGCAGGCACTGGGAACTGAACCCAGGGCCTCCTATGTAGTAGGCAGAAGCCCAATTGCTCGAGCCACATCCACCCCCCTCTCCCATTGGGTTTAATGAGTGAAAATAGGTGAAGTTTTCAGAACAGAATGTGCTACAAAAGTGTAGAAGTCCTCCATTCATGCAGGAATAACTCCCAGAAGATTTCTCTGTGTCAAGCTCTAACTAGGAACTGTTCAGGTCACAACCTTTGGGCCAGTCAAATATTAGCACAATATTTGGGCTAATATTGTGATACTATATTCACAATTTTTATTTGGGAATAAAGAAAGTATCTGCTACCAGCACAAGGGAGATGCTAAATGTTCCAAGTTAACACAGAGAAGGCCAACGATATCACCCTCTAGGCAGGAGTGAAGCTGCAAATATTCTCACACAAATGCCCAAGCCTTTTAGCTTTTTCTAAATGTGCTGCGGTCATTAGAAACTAATATTCACTAATAAAACGTCTCTCTTCTCAAGTTTGCCATCCCTTCGCACTGTCATCAATATTAAGAAGAGCAAGATTTAAAGAGGTTTTTATGGGTGAAGAAGTGAACACAGTGATATAAGAGCTCCAGAGCCAAATTACATTATTAGGACTGGATGGTGGTGAAAAAAATATTCTGAAAACTAAGCAGAATGAATATGCCAGGGGCAGAGAGTTGATGGAAGGGTACAGACCAAGAGAAAGGTCTGCAAAATTTGTATATGTTCCTTACTACAAATGCACAAGATAGAATGGAGAGAATCGAGTTAGTGCTCTGAGTGCAAGGTCTCAAAGAACCCCCTGCAGGTGCCCACATCAGAAAGAGTTGGAGAAATGGACTTTATTGGCACTGGTGCGCTCTCTCAGTCCTCACTGTGTACTTTCTAGATGGGGTGGAGTTCCCAGCGTGTCGTCTCTGATTTTGCTTTTTAAAATAAAGCACTTCTCAAAGGCAAGCCCAGTGATGCTGCCCATGCCTGGTGCTTTTTTCTGTATGCATAATTCCAACTGGGTAAAGTAAAGCACAT
>PVKH010006913.1:0-20628 GCA_004027955.1 Chaetophractus vellerosus | reverse complement strand
AACAATTCCTTATCTTTGATATGGGAAATCAAATTAAATAACAAGGACCAGAAGTTGCAAATTTAAGATATTTGCGCTAAATCCAGATTTCGTAGGTGTTTGGCTCATGCAGTATGTGTTGATATTTTTTAATGATTTATTTGCCAAAATATCAAATGTATGAGATTTTAGACAAAATATTTCGTGCGATCTCATCAAAAATGAAAATATCAGACAACCCTGGGTTGTAATTCCCACAATTCATCAATAAAAATGGGACCAAAGTGCTTCTGTGACTATAAGTTGCCATCTTCCAGATATTTATGTATGGCTTGCTTCATTTATTTGTGGTTGTTTGTCTGCCCACCTAGGCATTTAAGGGTTTACTTTCTAGTTGCAACAGGCACATGGTATAACAAACACTTTTACCATTTCCTCAATTGTTTTCTAATCAAGCTTAGAAACCTCTTACTAAAATACACATCTTTCTCAGAAGCAGAAGCAATCTTAGAGTGTGGCACAGCTCCTTTCAGTTGACACTCAATGCTGTCATGATCCTTTGCTTGCTAGCATATGGGTGGAGGCAGGAGGTGGCACTTGCACGATACCTATGCCCTATCTAACTAACTAATGACTGTTTTCTTCATTAGAGCTAAGTGCATGACTGTTCATAACACAAGAAGGATGAAAGATGTTTTTGTTCTTTGATATCTATGCATAATTGATACTTTCAACTAGATAAAATTTCAGTCCATATTTTACTTCAAGTAGCATCTATATAGAAATGAGTCCCAAAGAAGATCAAATGATATACCAAAGAAGTAAGATTTCATTGTTGAATTATTGTTCATTTTAAAATCTAATAAACTTAAAATATAACAATTAAGGGAAGACAAGTAAAATATGACAGTGATTTACTTTCACAGATTCTATATCCTATATTATTTCATCCTGTTAAAAATCTTAAAATGAGGTATATTTACTTTATAAGTTTGATTCAAACCAGATATTAACAACACATTGCTATGTTCTGGAAAAAAACTATGCCCAAATTTTCTAGCAATGGGAAATTTTTATATTCACAATCAATGATGGAAATAGAAAAATCAGTTGGCAAGAAATAACGATGTACACATCATTTGCTGAAGAGTGGATGCTTTTGTTTGTTTTGTCCTGTTTTATTCTTGAGGAGAGAGGGAGAATATTGTTTTTGAAGATATTGGAATAAACATTCAATTGCTACGGAAAGTTGGCAATAAAATAATACTTTCAATATTGCTCAGAATGAGAAATGAACTAACATAAAATATTAATTAGCTGGTTCCCAGAATTTTCCATAATTGAAAGTCTGTTTTCCAAGTAATCACCTTATAACGTCTTGTTTAAAATTGGACTTTCAGAAAAGAAACTGCATGTTTCTACTGGTGAGGCGTGGCCATTCTCACAAGTACTGTCAACACAAGATTTATTTCAGATATTATATTTCTAATGGGAAGATATATTTGATGCCTTAACTACATGCCTTACTTTGCCGTGGCTGCTGTAACAAAATACTTCAACCTATTTGGATTAAACAATGGAAATATATTGATTCATGGTTCTGGAAGCTAGGAGTCTAAGATCAAGGTGTCAGCAGGGCTATGTTTCCCCTTCAAGGGCATACTCCATTCCATGGCTCTCCCCTGGGTTCTGGTGGGTGGCCAGCAATCCACGATGCTCCTTGGCTTGTGGAATAACTCATTTTCTGCCTTCATCACTCAGCCATATCTCTCTCTCTCTCTCACTAATTGTGTCCAAATATTGGATTAGGGCCCACTCTAATCCAGTTTGGCCTCATATTAACTGATATCTTCAAAGAGCCTATTCACCAATAAGTCCACATGCATGGGACTGGGGGTTAGAACTTGAAATATTTTGAGGGGACACAAATCAATCCATTACACTACAATTCACTGCTTAAAATGGAAGGTTTTTATTTTTTCCTCAATCAAATCTTTATTTTGCAGGAAAAATGCGTGACTAATCAGATTGGCTATTCAGAGTGAAAATGATTTTGTGACTGGTGTTAGGAGGCTAGAGGTAGTAAATCAGTGAGAAGTGGCTAGCCATATTAGAAGGCCTGAATTTATGGTATTTTGTTACTTCACAGAGAAATCAAAAGCAGCAGGTTGTCACACTTAGATTGTATTAGGAATGTCCTCAGTCAAGTATTATCTTCCTCCAATTATGAGAGCTTATTATGTGAAAATTGCTTAAGGTTTCACATAGAGATGGATATAGATAGACAGACAGACAGACAGATGGATAATCCTCTGTTCCAAGGATCTCATGATCTATTTAGGAATCTAGAAAGATAAATAACAGTACCAGCTGAACTAGGCTGAATGTCCAGTGAGCAGTAAAGTGAGAAAATAGTATGGGTTTGGCTAATCTATGGAGATATGAAGTGGTTGAATTGAGGAATTTAAACAAAGTAGCATCAAAGTAGTATTTGGAAGATAGGATAGGAAAAGAAGTCAAGAAGCAGAAATTCCCCTAGTATATTTGGAAATTATTGCACAATGAAAATCAAGGATTTGATCCTCAATTGTAGGAATGGATAGTGCTTCTTTTTAGAAAGGCTCTTAAAATGTATAGAAGCCATATATGTCTACATCTTCTGAGTAGATAAAATATTAAAGAAACAGCACCTCCAGCTGAGTTTGGTAGAACTTCATTCTTCCAAAATTTTCAAGAGGCTATTTACTTCCTATGATGTAAATCTTTTTACTTGTACTACTGCTTTTAGCTTGCCTTCTCTTGCTAAAAGAGTAATGTAGAAATAGTCATGTTGTATTAATCAAGTACAAACAAGATATATGATGGTGTCTCCTATAAGGCAGAAATGTGTTTCTGCCCAGGGTTTTAATTACTCTTAGCCAAAGTAAAGTTTTAAATATAGATATACATATACTGAAGCAGAAATAAAATCATACACAACTCTGAATGAAAGCAGAAATGTTCAGTGTTTCTCTATAAGCACTCATAGATGAATTTATCTTGAAAGATGGCAAGTGCAGTAGAGTGTTTTAGGAAAGAAGATACAACTTCAGAGGCTATTTCTGGGTGAGAGAAAACAATCAGACCAATCCCTTAGGACAGATGTTGAAAGATGCATAGATTCAATATTTTTTAATGCTTCTTGTCAACCAATTTGGAAAAAAATGATACTTAGCATATAATAGCTAATGCAGATAAATATCTGCCCTATCAGCATAAATACTAAACTCCATTTATATTGTAAGCCTCCACTGAAAACATTTCCTCTCAAAGCATGAAATATTAAACAAACAAAGAAAGGTCTTATAATGTCAGTCCATCAGGTCTTGGATTTATAAGTTAAATTGTCATAATTATTTTGGGATGATTGAAGTTGGTAAAAAGCTTGTGCCTTTTGTTTTTACATCAAATAAAAAATTTAAGTCACTGCCTATTATTTATAAAATATTTGATATCCTTGCTTATAACTTGTTTAACCATGGTTGCTTTAAATTATTGTCCTTAATTTTGAGAAACAACATTGTTTCATGACTTTCCTAAAAATGGAGGTTAAGCATTTGATCAATGCTCTGATTTCCTTGTAAAATGATTCCTAGACATTAACTACACACCCTTGCACTTTATCCACTTCTTTTTTGTGTTCCTGCTTACTGTTTTACATATTATCCAATGCTATGCGCTGAAACTGCCTTTTAGAAGGAGACATTTCTTTCTTAAAAATCGTAATTTATGATATCCTTCAAAATCTTGAAAGGTCATCCACCTTATTTATCTTGCTAAAATGCTATTTTCTGTCTTTTTCCAGTTGGTTTTCTCCACTGAAAATAAACATTGGTACACTTTGGAGCATTTGGAAAAATATCTACCCTTCTCTCTCATAAGCCATCATTCTAACCTTTAATTGTGAAATTCTGGGTTCCTTGAAATAGTTTTTAATATTCCCTCTGCTTTTCTAGGTTCTCCATATCGAGATAAAATCACCATAGCAATTCTTCAGCTCCAGGAAGAAGGCAAACTACACATGATGAAAGAGAAATGGTGGAGAGGCAATGGTTGCCCAGAGGAGGAGAGCAAAGAGGCCAGTGCACTGGGGGTTCAAAATATCGGTGGCATCTTCATCGTTCTGGCAGCCGGCTTGGTGCTTTCAGTTTTTGTGGCAGTGGGAGAGTTTTTATACAAATCCAAAAAAAACGCTCAATTGGAAAAGGTAAATGTGGCTTTTGCAGTTTAAAACCACCATTGTCGTTATAATAAAACTATTTTTGTTTTTTCCAGCCAAGTTGCTAATGCTTAGAATTGTGGCTCTTCGTTGGTTGTGGCATTCATTATACAACAAAAGTTCACAAATGGGACTTTGTATCACTTGATTTTAAATTTGATCTTACCATGCTTAACTGCAGTCAGTTTTCAGGACAAGAGATTAACCTCTCATTGAAGCATCAAAAAGGAGAATCTTTTGCTGCTGGAAGTTCATTTCAGTTAGGTTAATGGAGAAATTAGATTACTAATGAAGGAAGCAAATATCAGAAACTATAATATGAAGGAAAAAGATATTCCTCTGCTGATAAAGAAGGTTTAAAGATATAAAACTTAATAGTTTCAAGTTAGAGAGTAAATGAAATCTTTTATTTCAAGATTTATACTCCAGTAAATTTTCGTCTGAAAAAAAAAATCTTTGAAGTGTGAAATTATAATTAAATTTTTACATTAAAGAATTTGTGAAAATATTATATGGTTTCTTTTTTACCATTTTATGATTCTTGATGAGCCCTTTATCCTTTCCACCAAAGTGTTTAGAGGAATATGTATAAACCTCAAAAATATTGAGTCCATTAAATTTTTTCATGAAGTCTTTCATTTTTCACAAATGTCTTTGTATTTTATTTTTGGAAAGTTTGTGACCTTATTCACATTCTCTATTTCTGGATTTCTTTGCTCACTTCTATAAGTGTGAGGAGACATTAATAGAGAAATCTCTCTTTCAGATGGTACTTGACATTTCTTGTATGTCAATTTATGGCTGAGTTCATGAAATAGCTCCCTTAACAATTTTAAGTTTTTTGGTACCGTGTTGACTTAGTCCTTTGAATATACACAGCCCATGTGTTTTTAGTAAAGCTCAACTTTTTGCTTTAATATTTGAAAGCTTTATGAATTCTTAATGGTAAATATGAAGAGCAGGAAAGTGATATTTTAAAAAATAACATCATACATGGATGCAGGTGCCCAAGATTCTTGGAAGCACTTACACCTTTAAAACAATCTTAAAAAAGCAAAATCTTTTACCTTTGTCTTTAATGATTTATAATTACTTATCTTCTCTTGAATCAGAATTTTGGATACAGCACTTCTACATTTTTATTTGACTACATAAGTTAATGCTTAGAAATACTGTTTTTAGGCATGAATAGTTTGATAGCCTCATTCTGTCTATGATACTAAAATAACCAACAAAAACTGAAAATTTCAAATGCACAATTTATTTTCCCACAACTTTTAAGATAGTTGTTTCTGGTCACTTGTCTAAATCAAGTATTTTTTGCACTGGTGTGAATGACCATTAGGTCCAGGTAGACTTCTTAGCGCTGATCATTTTTATAGTGTCAAAATGAGTTTTCCATTAAATGAAAAGACTAACCCAAGAAGAAAAAGCTTAACTCATCAATTGCCATTTTCACTAAAATTTGCCAAATGTGTAAAATTAATTTGGTTAGGGAATGTTTAAAAAATATCCAAAAATTATAGAGGGAATTTGGGTTTTTGAGTTTTAACCTCAAAAAGCTCATATGTAAATGATTTCCCTTAAGTTTATAGCTCAAAACTAATATAAAATTAATCAATTCATCTCTTGAAAATATGTGGTTTTCTTTTGTCCTTGTTTCTCTATGTCCTTTTCCATAATTTTACATAGACTACTTATAATTTTACCTATGCACAATTCTTTTACAAGCATCTGTGTAAGGCAAAATAGAAGGCATGGAGATTTAGTTCTATAAAATAGTCTGCTTCATTGTTATTATAAATAATTAGTTTAGTCTGCTTTTTCACCTATCAACCAGCTCTCTTGACAGTCTATGAACAGAGCTATATATATATGGCCTTCCAAGAAATTAGAAAAAGGAATTTAATGTACCTTTTTAAAAAAATCAAAAAAGGTGAAATAGTAACATTATACTGGAAAGAAACAATTGTATTGCCTAGTCTTAACATAACGACTCAATTTAGGATTTAATGTAAACCTAGCGTTTAGATTGGAGTGTATGAGTACAAGTGAGTACTGTCACACCCTCCAATGCTTTCACATTCTGTCTCCACGTAACTTACAAAATGAAATACAGATTCCCTTGCTTAGCAGATGAGGCTTTCAGCATTTGTCTCTGTCCAGTCCTGTAGTTTTATCTTTTGCTCCTCCCCAGTTTGCATCTCTTCTGTAGCAGCAATAAATTACTTTCGGTTTCACAAAGTCACCCAGCTTTTCCAAATCAACTACCTGTTGACTTGAGCAAACCTCGTCCATTTTTCTATTAGGCAAACTCCCACAAGCCATTTTAAACTAAGCATTTAAGGCTAGACATCAACTTGTCTAGAAAGCTTCCCCTAATCAATAGATAGAACGGATTTGGGCACAGAGCACATTTTATTTAGACAAGGTTGAGATAGGTTTTAATTTACTATTGCAATGAAAATTTGTGATCCTTGTAACTCATTTTTTAAAGCTGATTTCAGGTATATCACCATTTTAAAACCACCTCCATTTCAGTCTGTACCTACTTTTAATCTAGCTGCCTTTTCTCTGTGAATGCTATGCACATCTCCAGTACTCCTTTCCATGCTATTTATTTGTATATGTTGGTTTCTGTGTGTGCTTCTCTCCCTATTAGTCTCTTAGTTCCTATAGGATGAGGGCTTAGTGTTTTCTCTTTGTATTTCCAGGGCCTTGAAGAACAGATCAAGTGCCTGATTAAATATCATATATCTCCCTATCTTTCTATATCTATTTAAATTAATGATGAAGCCGGTTCTAGTAACCTATTTAGAAAAGACTATTATAAAAAATAAAAAAGAACTTCTGTTTCGATATAATTCAAAATGGCAAATTAAATAACTTTGGGTTTAGTAAAAGTGATCCATTTTATTTATCATGATAAATGAGATTCTTGGGCTCAATTCTTCTTCATTTTTCTTGAGAAACAGCTCTTATTAGGTTTGGTTATGCAGCTGTTTAACACCTTACTTAATTAATTTAGATTAGCCACAAAATATTCCTAGATTTAGCATAAGCTATGCATGACACAGAAATTCAGTTTATTTGCACTTAACCATAATTGTGCCTTTAACCTAGATTTCTTAAAATTTAATACTAAGATTAACACTTGTGAAATTATTCATTTATTCAACAAATATTTATTGGAAACCAAATATGCAATGAATTGTGTTTGGCACTTTGAAGATAAGTGAGGATGTATTAGGCATGATTCCGTCCCCAAATGCTTTGCTATCTTTTTTTTCCTTCTCTCTCTCCCTTTTCTTTCTTCTTTCTTTTGTCTAGACTATTTCTGTATTTTTAAAAAGAGCAAATGATATTTCTTATCTTTATCTAAAGAAGCTAGTAGATACACACAGTATAGATGAATATATGAACTTTATTGATAAAGCTGGGAATAGCTACTATCTTTCAATAACTTGTCCTACCTTCAATATTAACTATTATTATTATTACTATTATTATTTTGAGGTGAAAATAAAATGTTTTTCTAGCACATATTTTGGAAACAAATAGCTTTTAAGCACTACGGCACTTTTAGAGTTGCAATTTTTTTCATAGTAAAAGAAATATAAGAATTTATCATTTTAAAATGAAGGCAGATTTAAAAAATGAAAACAGATAATAAAGCTGAAATATGTAGATATCAAAAATTTCAAAAACTAAATTGCATTCCTTTCAGATAGCCACAAGATGGTGCATTACAATTTTTACAATACTTAATGGCTTTAATTTAGTGCAAGTCTTCAAGTGTCAAAGATACATGTTTTTCATTTATTCAAAATTTCAAAATAAATAGATATTTATTTTTCTGTAATTTCAAACTTTAAACTTGGCCATTTAGAAAGATACTCTAAATGTTTTGCTTGTCTGAATGTGTCTTAAGAACTACTAATCAACTTGCATTTTTAAATTGATTTTCTTTTTGCCTTACCTTTTCCTGATTTTTATATATTTCCACTTAAAGTTTACTCATTAAGCAGGCCAAAACCTATTGTATTCCTGAGAAAACCATCAGTCCATTTCAGATGCATATGGATTTGTTTGAAGAGTCCTATTTTCTCCTTCTAAATATTGCTTATAATTGAAACAAACTGCATAATAGTCAAACTTGTGCTTTACCTGATAATATTTATTATGAAATACTGTTTTGTAAATACAACTATGTGATATAATCATTTTACTTTTTATAAAACTATTTTATGACATAAATATGGTTTATTGATTTATGTTTAAAATTAGTCATCATTCCTTAAATATTTGAATAGGTCCTGTTTTAAAAGTTATGCATAATTCTGCTGTCTTTTGACTTCCAGAAAGAATAGTAACATAACTTCTAAGGTTTTATCTTTTCTGTCCTATTTGTATGCAGAAATATTTTCCCTCCCATGTAACTGAAAATGAATTTGCCTGTTATGAATTATTTTTATTGAACTGTTTGTACATGAATCTTTGAGTTCTTGGGCATGAAATATCTTTCAAAAATATTTTAAAATATCATTCTCTATCTTATTACTTAATAAACTTAATATAGTAAGTATGCCTGAGAAACAAAAAATGTTATTATTGCTCAGATACTGAATTGGTAAGGTGTTTCCCCATTTAAACACATCCTTTTACTCTAACCTTTATCTAATATGGTTGAAGTATATTTCAAGAACTACATAGTACTGTTGATTTTCAGAGTATATTCCATTTTAGTCAATATAGTTATTTATACTATGGAACATTGGTATATCCAAGATAATCCTTAAATAATAATATTTTTCCAGTCACTGGAAGTTCAAAAAAAGATAATGATGACACATGATATTCTTCAGGCTATAGTTGAATAACAAATATGGAAGGTGGC
This sequence comes from Chaetophractus vellerosus, assembly GCA_004027955.1. NCBI lineage: Eukaryota > Metazoa > Chordata > Mammalia > Cingulata > Chlamyphoridae > Chaetophractus > Chaetophractus vellerosus. The sequence continues at coordinate 11,494 of PVKH010006913.1, read as the reverse complement.
TATAAAAGTTAGTAGTAGCCACACAAATTAATGAAACATTGCAATTTGGGGAATGATAATGAGAAAATCAGAGTGGCTTTAGTTTAAATTTGCAAGACTAGGGATCATGGTGAACAATTATCAGGAACATTTTTTGAAGCTGGGTAAATCTTGTTTCGTGGAAACGGAAGGATGAAAACAGGTTTTTCATAGATCCCTATACACAAATTGATGTATAAAGTTACCTAAACTGTAGGCAGTACTTTAAAAGAGTCTCATATATTACCTCACAGAATATCGAGGTATTAGTTCTCCCAAGAGCAGTGTTTTGTTGAAAGAAGCCATTAATTGGATAAGGTATAAGCATGCAGGCAGTCTTATAAATCATCAGTAAAGATTTTATGTCAATATTTACATTTTTTCCAACCATGACCTACATACCAATAATTTATGCTTTCCATTAATTACATTTAATGTATGACATTTTAGCTGCTTTTAACTTTTCAGAAGTTAAATGTTTTAGGTAAATTTTCAATGTAAAAAAATTTAACCTCAAAGCACATTGCTTTTCAGAAGTTAAATGTTGTAAATAAACTTTGGGCAAATAGTCTATTTTGTAATGTTTTAATGTCACTGTCTTTCTCTGAAAGTAGAGTATCTCTAAATTTCCATTGATGACCTATACAAAGATTAAATGGATACTTTCATTACGTCTTTACATATAAATATAAAATCATTCTGTAGAATGAGGTATCAATCTTCATACTGAATCAGCAAAAGGACTTTTAAGTCATTAATCTATGGTAACTATTACTCTTTTTATTCCCACAAATGATAATTTTTTAAAGTTTGTAGCTAGACATAATAGTCTTACTCTTTTATTTTTATAAACAACTTGAGAGTTTTTGAAGTAAAATAACTCATTTGCATAAAAATCAGTACTGAGAATAATGCAAATATTATTATCCACATTGTTCACGTAAGAATAATAAATATCCCAAAGGTTAAGCATATTTCCCAAGGTCCAAGATGCCTAGTCTAACTCTATTTACATGATACCATAATACACAAAATGGAGGGTGAATGCATTACTATTTTTCTTGATCGCTTCCTTCTCTGAAGTTGCACTGAGAAAATATGTGTATTAGGGGTTTGAATTAAACAGGTCGTGGCCTTTGACCACAAGCACTAATTACTTGACTTTCCTCTCCCTGGGTCTAGACTTTAAGCATGGGTTTGGCAATAAAAAAGACTTGGCATCATTTCTCAAATGTGTTCAACCTTGCATAAAATTACATAATCTTTCTAAAGTTCTCTTTAAATAAATAAATGGAGTTAAGAATGACCCATGAATGAACTTGTTTTAAGAATTAAAATAGTTAATATGCATACAGTTCCTTGTACATGCCTGTCATATTGGAAGCATCATTATTAATATCATTATTTTTGTTCCTAAAGCTGATACATTTCAACTGCTGAACCTTAGGCAAAGGGAGCTTTTCCTGGAATTAAGCATTAGTTATTTGGATGTTAGATATATTTTTTTTAATTGCATCGTTATGACTGCCAGCATAATGTGATAATTAACATTGCTTTTTCTTAAAATGCATTTCATAGTTGTATTGACAAAAGTAGTGTTGAAGCTTGTCAGACCTTATTTATTGATTTTTCTAGCCTAAGTATGGGAAGTGTAAAAATGTATAACGATGTACCATTTTTCACTGTCTCATTGTATTTGCAAAATGCAATATGAAGATATTGGGTAACTGTTTCCGTAATAGGCAAGATTTCTGAGAATATTTTAATATTTGGTTATGTGTTTATCATTGTGAAACAACTCAGGCTAAAGCATAGCATTCTTTGACATTTTACTTATTGGGAAAGAAATGTATTTCTTTTTGTCTCATAATATTTTTGCTGTCCACTTTGTTATTTAACATTCAAATGACTTAGCCTTTATTAAGAATGGACTACAGGAAAAAGGCTTGGCTGGAATCCAAATCACCACTAATGAAACAGGTTACTATAAGAGAGAAATCATAGAGTGGAAATCAAGGGAACAAGGTTCTTGTCTTAGCTTTGAAATCGGCTATGTGCATGACGTTAGATAGAAAACTTGACTTCTTGAGTTTGAGTTTTTCTAGCTGTAAAATTACAGTGATTAAGCAATAGGATCACTAAAGACCCTTTATGTAAAGCCACTTCCTGATAGCTGCATAGCTTATCTAAATAATACCACTTCTTTGAAAAGGTAGTTGTTCTAAACTGAATATGAAGATCAAAGTTACTATATATATGTTTTCAGCATGACTTTCTTAATCATTCACTTTTCACGTCTCTTTGCTTCAATGTTATATTCATTTAGTCGTATTTCAATTCAAACTTTTGGATTATAGCTCTAGTTTTTTTTTAAAGAGTGCCAATTGAGAATACTATGAATCAAAAGGAATGGGTCACATTAAATGACATTTATTTTTCTTATATCAAATACTTATATAAAATATGCTATATTATGCCGTATATACTTTTTTATATAACTTTTTTTTTTAAAGATTTATTTTATTTTATTACATATCTCCCCTCCCCTCCATTGCGGGGATGCGCCTAGGCCGGTCACTGCGCAGGCGAGGCTCTCCCCGCTTGTGGGCGGCTTCTGCTTCTATTCACGGCTGGCTCTTGCTTCAGTTTGCGGGTGGCTGGCTGCGCTCCATTCGCGGGCGACCTGCCCTGCCTGTGATGGCTTTGCCCTGTCCGTGGCAGCTTTTTGCCTTGCCCACGGCGGCTCTGGCCTGCCCATGGCGGCTTGCCATTCTCAAGGCGGTCTGCCCGCTAGGAGAGGTCCCTGGGAACCGAACCCGGGGCTTCCCATGTGGTATGCCGGCGCCCTATCCACTGGGCTATATGGCTGGGCCCCCGTATATACTTTTTATTCCATTTTATTTAACATCTAATGTGGGATAACTTTCCACAATTGATCACCATGATTGTTTTGATTTGCCTCCACAACATATAATTCAAAATTATTTGGGCAAAGAGCTTACAGACTCAGAAATTAATTAGAAAAACATCTCAGAATGGACTAGGTATACATAATTAGTTGACAAATGACTTAAATAACAAACACAAAACAAAGCACTTTGATTGCTGTGTGCTAATATATATTAGAACACTGAGATTCATTATGGAATAGAAGCTGCCCAAGTATATTTTTATAGTGCTGTGAGTAGCAACTGTATGCAAAACAATAGTTGGAAATTATTCTGAATGAATATTGGAAGATCATTTAATTAATTTAATGCTATCAAAGGGGAAAAAAGCAAGACATGCCAAATGGAGTGTCTTTCTTAAAAATAAATACTAAATATAGACATGAGAGTAACATATAATACTTTATGGTTATTTCTCCTTTGGGTGATAGATACACATGAAAGTAACTAGCTTAAATGTTTAAAAAAAGTCAGACTAGTTATTTTTCATCAGTTGCTGTTTTTTAAAAAGGTGTTGCTAAATATAATAGTTTTAATTTACAAATGAAGTTTAAATATGTCGGTTTTCAATGCAAAGCATGATTACAACCAGATATCTAATATTAAAAAATATTCTATGCTTCTCCAAATTCTGTCACATCACATTATCAAATAAGCGTATCCATAAATATGAGAGATAAGCTATTAAGAATACATTATTCTATAATACCAATTATGATGTTCTTGAGAGCATTTGGGAACTCTTTCTTTGTTTTGTAATTATACTAAAAATACAATATATAACCTTTAAAAAAGGAATGTATATATAGCCAAGATCATACTTTTAACATGTTCAGACCTTCAGTGTTTCAAGAAGTAAAGATGTGTAAAAACAGTTTGACTCATTAAATATAGTGAATTTTCTAATGAGTTTTACAAGTTTAAATGTAATTATACATGCTAACAGCTCAAAGATGTAAATTTTCATTTTCAGGAATCTTCTATTTGGTTAGTGCCACCCTACAATCCAGACACTGTTTAGTATACTTTTGAAACTTACTAAAAGAGGTTTTTAATAATGGTTAGTATCCTTGTGCCTTTTCTTTTTTCTTTTTGTAGTCTGTTATATTCATGTGGAGAAACATTTTTGTTGTTGTTTTCACTCTAAGGAACTTAACTTATTTAATGACACAACTTTTGAGTGTTCCCACTAGAGAGAGTTGATTTCTCTTCCTTTCTGTCTCTCTCCTTCCGTCTCCCACACCTCTCTTTCATTCTTTCCTTCTTATTATAACCTGGAGAACTCCTGTTTAATGTGCACTTCGATTTTTCAAAAACTTATTTCATGATCCAATAAAAAGGCTTTAAAATTTTCTAATGTTTATATGAAGTAGGAAATTCAATTTGCTTCTATTGAGGAAAAGTTAGAACTTAAAAGACATAGTAATTCTACACACAACCAACACAGAGAAACAAGTATATTTCACAAAAAAACTCTGTAGGTTTGACTTAAAATTCTTTCATAGATTTAGATATGGAATTTGTATTCTAATACTCTAAAAAAGAAGAGAAATATGTGTTTGCATTAATACCACAAATGAGCCATATGTATGATATTAAATTCCTTTTATTTTTCATGTTGATTCCAAAATCTTGCTCAGATCTAAAGTGCTTCATGGTTACAAAGAATTAGAAATATTCTATAAATGAGAAGAGATCCTATTGTCTTACAGTGACTTTATTAGTAACCTGAGATAAAATTATTTTTTAGGTAAACATTTTGATTGGGTAAAAAAGAACTGGCAATATTCAGTTTATTCCAGGAGAATTGAATAAACATTGTAATTAGACATAATATAATCAAGGTTAATTTTGATTGATTGCATTATTCACTTTCTAATAGCTCTATAAAACAGATACCGAAATGGTCAGCGTGGGGTTACAGGTATAAACTTTTGAGTTAGTATGTACATATGTAAATCTAATTTACTTAAGATAATTTTAAAATATAAAAGATGAAATTTTATGCTCTTTATTAGAGCAGGTTCTTCACCTACATTTTATATTGCTCAGTGTTATAAATTTAATATTATATAAAATTTCTTTAAAAGAGTTTTATGTATCTTTACTTATAGTCTGAGGTAAATATGTGATTATATATAGGGTTTATTGTTTAACTTATTAGAAATATGAGACATTTCTTAGTTGAATGTAGATATATTTATGAGGTTTTTCTTACAAGAAAATCAATGGCTTGACCACTCCTTTAGTATGAATAAAATTAATTTTTGAAACTAAATATAATCAAAATGGCTGAAAATTTGGATTTTCAAGAAGAGGGTGTTATAAATGATTTAATATTTGGGACGTTTATTGGTTTGAAGTTATGCCTTTTTTCAAACAATTCAATGTTTTTCACATCCTATAACATTTTCAATGTCATTTGGGATCAAGTTCTGACCTTGTCATCATCTAATCAATTCTTATGTTAAATGTTTCAACAGAGAGCCAAGACTAAGTTACCTCAAGACTATGTATTCCTCCTCCCTTTGGAGTCAGATTTTTCCATTTCTACAGTGTTGTCATCATCACCATCTTCATCATCATTATCATCATGTTCTTAATAAGTACATCTAATAGTACGTATTAAGCAACCAGAAACACATATTTCCATACACTGGCTGTCAAGTGCCATATAAATCCTTTAATAAAAACCATAATTCATGAATTTCAGAAATGTGTAATTTTTAATATATACTAAATAATGCATGGCAGTAACTAGTAAATAGGGAATTCATATGTGGGATTTTATTCATCATCCATTACAAGAACTAATAAATTAATATTTATGTTAATTTAGTGTTATTAAACAAATATTAAATTTTTGTCTTATTTAATTAGATAACTTATACTATGCATTTTGCTAAGCTTCTAATTCTGAAAAACTTTTTAGCAATTAAATTTGAAACATTGTTAAACAAGAATTAAAATATTCGTATCACATGTAGCAATTGTTTATTCAGTTAGCATTTAAAGAGAACATATGTGTACTCTCAATGCCAGGAGAACTTGATTGTTGTTCTTTAGAATTCAATGAGAGCGATACATAAAAGACCTAGAGGCCAGATAGAGTGCAAAATACTGAGAGTATAAAACTAAATCCAGTGAAAATGATGGGGCTTGTTAATTGGAAAGGGTTTTCTGAACAAGTTAAAATTTGAGCCATGTTCTGAGGTAAGGAATAAGGATGGAGTGATTGGAAGTATGAAAGAATTCAGGTAAGGAGAAGGAAAGGAGAAAAACCATAGAAGAATGTGTGGAGAGAAAGAGAAATGCTGAAACAGAGAAGTCACGATGGGAAAAATGGGAAATTTTTAAGGTTTGCATTTGCCTGTTTCATGGGCAAGAATATGCTATTAATAATTGGTGTTTTAAAGTATAGCATACCTTGGTAAATGTCAGCCTTTTGGTAAGGAGTAGGGTAGATGCAGAGTTAGGAAAATCACTAAGGAAATTGTTCAAGAAACCGGAAAAGAAAAAAATGAGGATATAGACAGGAATGGACAAGATGATACCAGAGCAAGGTCAGAACCACAGAACTGGGTATCAGGATATCCTGCTGAAGTCTTAGAAAAGATATTTATCCTTTCTGAATCTAAGTTTTTTTCCAGTTACATAGATGCCTACTCTGACTCAAAGTGTTGCTTTGAGTGTCAGATAAAATTATGCATGCAAAATATATTAATAAACATAACACACACATAAGGTATTAAGTATTGTTATCCAGTATTCATTTGGAATTAGACTGAGTTGATACAAAACAAAGCAGAGACATATAAAGCAAAAATAAAGTCAATCAAACACACATTTAATTTGGTTTATTTCATTATGCTTTCATATCACTTTTTGGAATTGTGTACATTTTTTCATACTTGTCCACATTTTTGGTTGTTGTCCACATTTTTGGTCCTTGTGCAGAAAAAGCCTAAGAATGAACGTCTCTGAGTTTCAAATACAATTCATAACTGGCTAATGAATCTGATATACGTGTAACTAACACATGTGTATTTCAATCTGGTGGAGAGAGACTAAAAAAATTTTGTTTCATATATATGACACTCTAATATGAAATTTAAGAAGTGTGTAATAATAAGCCCCAAATATACAGAATTTGTAGCAAATTGATTTCCAATAAAATGAGCATTAATAAAAAATATGGTCTCTTGTAGACAACATATAGACGGCTCATATTTTTTTATGTTAATAGATTGAACTCCCCAATCAAAAAACGTAGACTAATAGAATGGATAAAAAAATATGAGCCGTCTATATGTTGTCTACAAGAGACACACTTCAGACATAAGGACACAACCAGGTTAAACATGAAAGGTTGGAAAAAGGTATTCCATGCAAATAGTAATCAAAAAAGAGCTGGAGTAGAACAGATAAATGTAAAATAACAACATTATAGTACATGAACAATAATTACTCTGTGCAACTAGCAAATTGTTCCCGTGTTCAGTATTCTGTAAGTTTCTTCATACAAAATAAACACTTGCTTTTAATTGAGGAAGGCTGGAGAAGAGACATATTTTTGGATACTTCATTTTTCTTTAACCTTTCTTATGCATACGTGTTAATTAAAATAATCCATCTGGATCAATAATGATTTAGCATGACTACTGTTGAAAAAGATTTTGAATTTTTCTGCCTCATAAAATTATGAGTTGGCGTATTGTGATCTGTGGTAATTCATTCCAATAAGTGAAGAATTCCCACATAGGAATTTGATTATCTAGAAAGAATTATGGCCTAAATGGAAATTAAATAACTAAATCAATAATTAATTTCATTCTTGGAGATTATTATGTCCGATAGTTAAAGCTCTAATATAAAAATGAGAATGATGTTATAATTAATTTCTATTGTATTAGAATTATTATTTACATTTATAAATGTTTGTTCCAATACTATTTCTTATAATTGATTATCTTAAATCTAACCTGGCCTTATACTCTCTTTTAAATTTTGTAATTTCTTTTAGTCTATTTTTCTACTTTATTTTACAATTTTACAATAGAGGTCTTTTTAACAGCTTTAAAAAAAAAGAAAAAAATAAGTTTAGGGTTATTTTATTTCCTCATGTGATAAATTATTTTCCAGCTCTCAGTTATCAAGCTGATTATGTCAAAAGAAAATTAGTATTTTAAATGAATTTTATCAGGTTACAATTTGCATTCCATGATTGAATCATATTTGTTTCTAATCATCATCACTCTTCTCTAGGCATAATCACAAAAATATATAAATAAAATATCAGAATTAAATTCCATGTTATTTTTCTGTCTAACTGTGCAAGTACTACTTTTGTTCTATGTTTTGAGATCCACAAGAAGAATACATGTTTAAATAAAATTTACATATCCCATGTTGTGTTTTAAAAGGTAGTGCATTTCTTCTTTTTTCTAATATCAAGAATGGATTTCCAGATATAGATGTATATGCTTGAATATTTAAATTATATAGTAGCTCTCTGTCCTATAATGCTAATCTCTTTTACATACTGTCATCTGAAAGTATTATTCAATATATATGTGCTATGTGCATTACTAGTCGACATTTTATTTCAATATCTGGTGGACACTTTCTTTAAGCCAGACCACTTTGAGAACATATTTCAATTATTGTGTGTTGTGTGTTAAACGTGTATGATTTGTTGTAACATTTATAAATGAAAACTTTCAGACCTTCAAGGCTGCTATGTTGACAGGTCTGAGAATCATTTCAATTTGTTTCTTGGCAATGGTATTTTTTCTGACTATTAATATTTGATTTTCTGTCTTCTACTGTAGAGGTCCTTCTGTAGCGCCATGGTAGAAGAACTGAGGATGTCCCTGAAGTGCCAGCGTCGATTAAAACACAAGCCACAGGCCCCAGTTATTGTGAAAACAGAAGAAGTTATCAACATGCACACATTTAACGACAGGAGGTTGCCAGGTAAAGAAACCATGGCATAAAGCTGGGAGGACAAATACCCAAGCACAAACTGTCGTCTTTTTTCCAAACAATTTAGCGAGAATGTTTCCTGTGGAAATATGCAACCTGTGCAAAATAAAATGAGTTACCTCATGCCGCTGTGTCTATGAACTAGAGACTCTGTGATCTAAGCAGTTGCAATGATCAGACTTGATTTACAAGCATCATGGATCACCAAGTTACACGGGGTTACACTGTTTATCATGGGTTCCTCCCTTCTTCTGAGTGAATGTTACATGCGCATTTTGTGGCTGGTTTCAAATGCAGTCCAGTGAGAAATTACAGGTTCCTTTTGAAGTCCAACTGTTGCCAGGAATTGAAATCTCAATGTCCAAAAGGGTAACCAGTAAAAGAGTCATTAAGAATAAACATACTTGGAATCAGCAAACAAACAAACAAACAAACAAAAAACCCCACAAACCTGTAGTGTTACAAGAAACCGTACAGTCTTCTGAACTCCCAGATAATATAGGTGATGATGTTACTAGCCCCCAACTACTCAGTATAATGATCATCTGAATAGAAAATATGTGTTTATAGAATGTGAAAAAAAAGTGTAATGCAAAACAAATCTGAATTCCATGGTAAGTGGAATACGAAACAGCTCTTCATCATTTTTTTTCCTGACAGTCTGTGTCACTAATTGAAATAGAAATGTCAATGACCAAGGCAATAATGTTTTTTTCTTAAATTCACCAAGGCAGGAGCTTTAACATGCAAGTCTACCAGATCGCTACCTGTTTCCTCCAATACCTTTCCCCAACCCCATCCCAAGAATAAAAAAGCAACAGTTGGTTCAGTGATTCTGAGTTAAAAAAAATGTTTTGAAATCTGTGTCCTAAGTTGTAAAAAAAAAAAAAAAAAGAGCCAAGTAATGATGGTTATGTGGAAGACTGAAGCTTTCATTCTAACATTCAGATATGTCAATCCAAACCCTTGTTCCTGTTTAAAAACGAACTTGATGGAGCCTGGACAGATCGAGAAAGGGGACTGGTGAACTATAGGAAAGTGTGCGTGGAGAACTTTGAAGTGGGCTGCATTTATCAATACAGTCACAATGTTAAATGAACAAAATTCTTGAGCAGTTTTTTTTTCAAAAAAAATGTTCAGGTTTATTTGTGGAAATGCAAGATTTCTATGAAAATAGTTTTTGTATGGAAATTTTTGTAATACTTTTTATCAACAAAATAAGAACATGTGTTCCTGTCAGGGGTGTGATGTCAAGCATGAATGGTAGTGCGTGTGCACCACCAACGTTTGGTGAAAACTATTTTTATCAAGAAAAAAGGAATCATAGAAGAGAAATATTTTCAAGTTAGATAATATAAAAGCTAGGTGCACTACCACCTCTGCTTACCATGCCACACCCCTGGTTTCCACGAGGCTGAGAACTGTAACGAACAATTGTGTGTAAAATGGTAAAAGACACAGACCTCTTGAAAACATTGTGATAACAGTTGAGTGCACACAGTTTGCTGTTTGAATCCAATGCACAAAATTTAAAAAATCATTAAAATTATGTCCATTTTACTTTCAGCTTTGACTTTCATTTTTGTCTTTGTATATGTAAGTAAATTCATGAGATACTCTACTTCATCTTTGCATTAAGAGACATACCCTTCCTGAAGCCATCTAGGTTGTGAAGGATGACCACTCTCAACTACCTGGAGGAATGAAAAAAAATGCCTGGGGGGTGAGCTACTAAGATCTTGGAAACGTTGGACTGGCATATATATATATATGTAATTTTTAGGCAGTTGAAATGGGGGAAAAATAGCAGTTTTCGAAGTGACAGTTACTCTGCTATGAGTAGATATTGACCATGTTCACTGGGTTGGTAGGACTGAATAGTGATCACTGATATTATATTTGAAGTTTAACTATTTACAAATTCCTTGAGCATTGATGCATCAATGTAGTTCAACAAAAAGAGAGAGGAAGAGATAGACTCCATATTAATAGTTAATGATGTGGTTTAAATGTTAATACCCTAACAGACCTTATTTAGCATAATTTATAATGTATACTTTACTATGCAAAAAATCCCCGTTTTAATCAGATCCCCTGATAAAAGAGAAAGGAAAAAAGCTCTGAGAAATATTTCTCTAAACTCACAGAAGTTGTACCATCACATTGACTAATATTTAAATTAAATAAAAAATTAATATCCAAATATTTTCAAATTTTATAGTGTCAGGTTATGCTAAGTTGACAGTCATGATAATTTTGTCTCCAAACTTAATTTTAGACAATTGCACACATCAGTACTAAAAATCTCTACATTGATTTGGATAATGGTAGATAGCCTCAAATAACATATCTCAAGAAAGTATTCAGATTTTCAATAATATTAGTTTTTTAATTAATCAGATTATAATCAGATTTTAAAGTATTTTTATTTCAATTTCTCATTCTATTAAAAAACCTTAAGATAATAGAAAGTAAAAGACAACTTTAATGATTTTTTGAAGTAGTCATAAAATAATTATTTAGTTTTTGGTAAAATTTGATAT
>PVKH010006912.1:0-20629 GCA_004027955.1 Chaetophractus vellerosus | reverse complement strand
AGAGAGAGAGAGAGAGAGAGAGAGAAAGGAGGAGGAAGGGAGGAATGAGAAGAGATCCCCGTGATCACTGCAGCTACCAAAGCCACAGTCCTTGACCTCCAATTCTGGTCTCTATAAGGACCCAGCCTGCCCAGGTCATGGGAAAACGGGGTGGGGTGGAGGGAATGGAAGTGGTCCTCTATTATTTTGCCACCTCTGCCTTTCACCTCGATATCTTCATTTTTCATCTCTTCCCTTCCCACTCTGTATCATCCACACTGAGCTTCATCTAGTTGCTGGAGCATTCAGTGAACTTTGCAGGGATTTTGTTTGTGTAGATGATGTCCCCTATGTTTGCAACACACTCCCTCCCCTCTCTCCTTTCAGCTTGCTCACTTCCACTCGTCCTTCAGGTGTGTGTTAGCGATCACTTCCTCTCAGGGCCTCTTCCCCTACTCTATCCTAGCATTTATTTGTCTTTGGACTGTACTGCTTTGTCCTCAGCCCCCAGCATGGGATCTGGCAACATAATAGATGCTGGATAAATTCTTGTTGAATGAATACATGGAAGGTACAAAGGATTCACCTTACAGGCATCTTTGACTATTTCCCCTTCCTTACCTGCCAAATCGGAATTGATCACTGAGCTTTATTTTCCTAGAGGACTCTTCCCTCTTCTGTGTCTGCCCTTACTCTTTCTTGGATGAATCACTGCCAAAACCTCATCATGTCTCCAAAGGCATTCCCTGCTATTGGATCTATAAGTTCCCTTCAACTACTGTGACTCCCTATTAACACACAGAGTCCCTGGTTAGCAGCCAAAATCCTTTGCAGTATATTAAATAGGCCTCCATATATGAGAATCTGAGGTTTTCCCATCTTGTCCTCCCTCTCCCGATGGCCAATAGCCAGCAGAGTGTTTGGAACACAGTTTGTGGTCAGAAAATTATATAAGTCAGGGTCATATGAATCCAGTATGAAAAAATATTATTTGTGTACTTGAAAAATGTGAACCTAAAAGCTCTTTTGCTGGGCACTTAGTTTTATGGGAACTATCCCAACAAGGTAAGGACATTAAATTCAGCACAACTGACTGCTAAATAATGACATTCAAGGATATAAGTGAAATTAATTTCTCTTGACATTTATTTACAGAGATGGTGAGCAGAGGCTCAGGGACTTCTATGTCTTCTCTGGTTGTAGAGAAATCTTCTTCTAATGGTTCTGGAAACCACCCAGAGCTAAACTTGAGTGCTGCTGAATTTCTACAGTTTATTGCTTGCTGACCAGTTGGCATTTGGTGACTTTTTCTTCAGGAGCATAATTTCTTTTCTCATTTTCTTTCCTTCCTTTTGCAATTATGGTCTATGCCTCAATTCTTTTTCAGAAGCCATGTGATCTTGGCAGGTAACTTAACGTTTCAGAAAATCAGTTACTTCCTTTGAAAATTATCACCTTTCTCCAACTCTTCTTGTTAAGAGTAATAGTGTCATTGTTATTTAGTGGTGGTTGTACCCTATATGCCAAGCACTGTGCTGAGTACTTAGATTATCTAATTTAAATTAAGGAGATGACTCTACATCCCTTAATTCTTAGCATTTGCATAGCATGGAATAAATTCTTAAGCAATGTTAATCATTATTATAATTTTCTCATTTAATCCTAACAACCGTTTACTGAGGTCAGTATTACTATTATCTTTTTTTTCTTTGCTTCAACAGGTGATGAGTTTGCGTCTTTCAGAGGGGACAATTAAGAGTGAAGGTGGGATCCAAGCCCCTGGCTGTCTACTAAGGTTGTGCAACATAATAGATGTAAAAACACGTTGTGAGACACAGAACTCTACACACATGTTAGCTGTTATCACTACATGTAGGAGATTAAGTATATAAGAGGTCAGAGCCCCTACAGAGGTAGGTGAAGCACTTTAATGAAATTGGGACAAAATTATCATCAAATGAAAAATGTTGTCTTAAGTCAGGAGTTCAGTATATGCATGTATACATGCATTTGTGTGTCTAGAAGCTTTTACTTTTCTTTTATAAGGAAACAAAAAGTGAACATCTTTAGGATAGGAGAAGGTAGCCAATGGGGCTTCTGAAATCATTGGTGTCACAAGGTTTTAGGCATTCCTTTGGGCTCACGAGGCTCAAGCTAGAGAATTGAAGTGGGAGGAGACAAGCAAAGAAGGCTCTCTGTAACTTCCATCTAATCCTGCAGCAGCCCTGTGAGGCATGCCAAGCAGGGATTCTCTCCATGTACAAACTGACAAGCATGAGACCAAGAGACCTGCCTGAGGCCTCCCGATTTACTATTTTAGTGTTTCTCGCCCAATTTTCCTGACTTCAAGTACCATACTCTTTCTCGAATAAAGCATGCAAAATTCCAGCTCTCTCAATGAACCAAAAGCCAAATCAATTACATCAGACTCCTCCCACAGTGCCATCCGGGACATAAGGGCACTGAACAGGTACTGAGGAAATCCAGAGCTACGTCTTGGCTCTGTCATAACTTTTTTTTTTTAAAGATTTATTTTATTTTTATTTATTCATCCCTCCGTTGCTGCTTGTGCTCGCTGTGTCCCTTTGCTGTATGTTTTTCTGTGTCTGCTTGCCTCCCTTTGTTGCGTCATCTTGCTGCACCAGCTCACTGCGCGGGCCGTTGGCTTATTGCGCCATGTGGGCCATCAGCTCTCCGTGCTGCCCACTTGCCTTCACCAGGAGGCCCTGGGAATCGAACCTGGGGCCTCCCAGATGATAAATGGGAGCCCAACCACTTGAGCCACATCCACTTCCCTGTCATAACTTTCTCCATCACCTCCATCAAGGCCCTCTTTGGCTCTTACTTTCCCCATCTCTGAAATGGAGAGGTTAGGCCAGTTTGAAAAGAATAAAATTCTATCATGTTCAAAACACATGTTTAGATACATTTGTAAAAGCTAACAGTTATATTTTAATTTATAAACAATAAAGTTCAAATAGATTTCTTTTTTTCCATTGTTGTAGCTACTTCTCCTCCTCCTCCTCCTTCTTTAAAAAAACCCCACAGTTTGAATCTCAACAGAGTTGCAGCACCTACTGTCCAGTTCATTGGACTCACCCAGGACAACTAACAAGGAGATGATGATGGACAAAGCCCATCCCAAGGAACAGAGAGATCCTGCAACTGCAAGCAAGAGAGTCCCATCCATCTGCCCCATGGGATCTAAGCCTCATCTCAATTGGAGATGGAGTGGGCATCATCATCCCAGAATCCTCAGGATTGGGGAATGAACTATGGACTAGAGTGGACTTACTGTATTCTACTATAGACTTACTGTGATTCTAGTAATGGAAGAACTTCTATCATTGATGTGGAGGCAGTGGCCACTGGGGGTTCTGAGGGGAGGGAGAGGGAAAAACAGGTGTGATATGGGGGCATTTTCAGGACTTGTGAATTGTCCTGAATGACACTGCAATGACAGATACAGGCCATTGCATATCTTGTCATAACTTACAAATTGTGCGGAACAGAGTGTAAACTACAATGTAAACTATAGTCCATGGTTAGTGGCAATGCTTCAAAATGTGTTCATTAATTGTAACAAATGTACCACACTAATGAAGGATGCTGTTAACATGGGAGTGGAGCATATGGGAATCCCCTATATTTTTTATGTAACATTTATGTAATCTAAGTATCTTTAAAAAAATATATATATATATATAAAACAGTTATAAATTCATGAATGGAATAAATATTTCTATTTACATAAATATGTAGTCAACCCATATATCTATTTTTATAAATAAACGTATTATTTAAATATATTCAATAAATATATAATGGAATAATGGAATACTACTCAGGAATAAAAAGAATGGACCTCTAAAAAAAAAAGCCCCATCCTTTGCAGTCACCCCTCTTTCTAAAGAGTTGTTAAGATGTTTGATCTCTCAGGCCATCTGATTCTTGGACGGCTCCTGAGTGCTCCCCTGGCCTCCTTAATAAACAGCAAGCCGCAGCTCCTCGCTCAGTCCTGGCGCTGCGTGTGACAGAGCTGTGGGGACGTGGGGCAGGCAGCAGCCTGTGACCGAGGTGGCTGCATCACGGAGGCCCTGCAGTCATGAAGGGGCGCTCAGTGACCAACTGTGTTTTCCTCTTGTTCAGCAGATCACTTAGCCTCGTGATCACTTCCAGAGAGCCAGGAGCATGCTTTCCCTACCCAACTGAAAGGCAGAAAAACGCTGGGGGAATGGTCCAAAGCAGTGATGATCGCTTGCCGTGTCCACCCAGTCTGTGGTTTCCTCAGGTTGCTGCTTGCTCTAGATCAGGGTGCAACATGGTTCTACGCCACGGAAAATGAATTCCCAAAGCCCCCTTTTCTATTTTCTCCTATGCTTGCCTACGGAAGAGGCAAAACTAGTCCTGAAGCTGGACCTGAAATTGCAGGTCTCTGAGTCTTGGCTATGTTTTTCTGAATCAACTGCAATGATCTCATTTGCCCAATGGCCCAGATGAGTGTCGACGGTCCTGTTTCCTGCCGCACTGACCAGACCCCGTTAGGAATATTGTGTGCAGGCCTCAGCAGCATGCTTTGCACGCTGTGAGATCCATGACCTTCATTTTTAAAACACATGAATTGCAGGAATTAGATTTTATATTTCGGTGCATGTTTTAAAAATCCATACACATCTGGCTGATATTCAGTTGCATGGACTGGTGCCGTGGTAGTGGTTGGTTAGTTTTGGTGCTTCAAGACCGCCTTCTGTCTCCTTCCTCACCATTCTGGCTGCCGGGCACAACTCCTCCCCTGGGGTGCCCAGGCGCCCCACAAGGCAGCAGTTAAAGGATTCATGTCTCGACCTGCTCCAGACCACCAGTGCCTGCTCTGATTGGTCAGTGCTTGTCCCATCGGAGTTGCTATTACTTTAAATATTGCTGCTGTTCTAATGAATTATATAGATTATAAACAAACACAAAAAATAGTAGTCAAATGAGGACTGAGAAGATGTACTGATGCTTAATGTATGTAGAATTTTCACTTAGCTTGACTGTAAAATGTGGACAGGGATAGAGTTGATGGTAACACAGTATATTGAGTGTAACTAACATGGCTGGTTTACAGATGGGATTGTGGCCGAAAGGGGTATCATAGGGACGTAAATGTCCATTGAAATAAAGCTAGAGAATAATCTAGGGACTGAATAACACAGTGAAACTGGAGGTGGATGAGGATTGTGGTTAGTAATACATATTAAAAATGTTCTTCTATGAACTAGAACAAATGTACGTCACTATTACAAGGGGGTAAGAATATGGTGATGCATGGGAAAAATACAATTGATGTAACTTATAGGCTACAGTTAACAGCAATATTGTAATATTCTTGCATCACTGTCAAAAAAGGTACTATTTCAACGCTAAGGGTCAATAATAGGGGGGTATGGGATTTTTTCTTTTGGACTAAGGAAAACTTTAAAAGGTTTACCAAGGCGATGACTGCACAACTCTGTGCTGAAAGTGAGAGCCACTGAGTGTACTCTTTGGATGGATTGTACAAGGCACGGGACTGTATAACACAGTGAACCCTGTGGTGGAAGATGGAGTGTGGTTAACAGTACAAATATGAGTGTGCTCTCTCATGAACTATAACAAATGTACAATACTAATACATAGTGTCAATGATAAGGGATATATGGAAAAATATACCAAGTGTACGCAATGGACCATAGATAGTGGTAATAGTCTGATCATGTTCTTTCATAATCTGTAACAAATGTTCCACAGCAATGTAAGGTGTTGGTAGAGGGGTGATGTATGGGAATTCTGAACATTATGCATGATGGTTTTCTAAGCTCACGACTTCTCTAATAAATGAAAACAATAGTAGTCAAACGTGATTGATAAAAGAAACAATCAGAAGTTCTAATATTTTCTTCTGGCTCTAAAAAGGATCAGGTCAGCCTGTTCTGGTGACCACTGATTTAGACCACTTTATTATATTTTTTTTGAGGAACTGGGACCTCATATGTGGGAAGCCAGAGCTTAACCACTGTGCCACGTTGGCTTCCCTGAGTTGGTTTTCTTGTCTACCTTGCTTGTTGTTCGTTCTTGTTTTTTCAGGAGGCACCAGGAATCGAAACCGGGACCTCCCATGTGGGAGACAGGAGCTCAACCACTTGAGCCACATCTGCTCCCCTTATTATCTTTTTTTTAAAAAAACAATTTATTGAAGTATGTCATTCATACATGAACATACATAAACAATAAGTGTTCAGTAAACATTGTGAACTTACAACACAAACATGGGTAACATCATACAGGGCATTTGCATTGTTGTGAAACATTTGTTAACAAATCATGAAAGAGCATCTTCAAAGTATTGCTACTAACTATAGACCACATCTTCCTCCCCTATACTTTTTTTTTTTTAAAGATTTATTTATTTACTTTTTTTGTTTTAAATGTCTATCCTTGTGCCAATACCATGCTGTTTTGACCACTGTAGCCTTTTTAGTATGTTTTAAATTCAGGTAGTGTGATTCCTCCAATTTCATTTTTCTTTTTCAATATATCTTTGGCTATTCGGGGCCCCTTGTCCTTCCAAATAAATTTCATAGTTAGCTTTTCTACTTCAGTAAAAAATGCTGTGGTAATTTTTATTGGGATTTCACTAAATCTGTAAATCAGTTTGGGTAGGATAAACATCTTAATGATTTTTAGTCTTCCTAGCCATGATCAGGAATAGCCTTCCATTCATTTAAGTCTTTTTTAATTTCCTTTAACAGTGCTGTGTAGTTTTCTGCATATAAGTCATTTACATTTTCAGTTAAATTTATTCCTAGGTATTTGATTCTTTTAGTTGATATTGTAAATGGGATTTTTTTTTCTTGATATCCTCCTCACATTGCTCATTATTGGTATACAGAAATGCTACTGATTTTTGCTCATTGATCTTTTTTTATTAATTTTTTTTTTATTTTTTAAAAGATACTTAGATTACATAAATGTTACACAAAAATTATAGGGATTCCCATATGCTCCACCTCCTACACCTCCCACAACCTCCCACATAAACATCTTTCATTAGTGTGGCACATCACCTGCAATGGATATACACATCCTGGGGCTTTGCCACTGAGCATGGACCATAGTTCACACTGTAGACCACACTCTCTCCCACACAGTTCTGCATGTTATATGCTAACGTAAAATGGCCTATATCTGTCATTGCAATGCCACTCAGGATAATTCCCAAGTCCCGTATTTACTTTTATCCATTTTTACTGTCCCCCTTCTCCCGCCCCCCCCGTTTTTGCTGTTTTCGTGTCCATTTGCTGGGCAATTCTCTGTGTCTGTTTCCTGCCCTCTGTTCTCATCCTTCTCTCCCTGTCTTTCCTGGGATTCGATCCCCAGAAACTCCAATGTGGGAGAGAGGCGTCCTACCACCTGTGCCACCTTAGTCCCTGGTTTTTCGGCACGTCTTGTCTTGGCTCTCCCTTGTGTCACTCTCCTGCTAGGTCATCATCTTGCTGCGTGGCTCACGGGGTCCGGTGGCACACCTGCTTGTGGGGCCTGGCAGCCTGCACACCTTCTATATTTTTCTTTTTAAAATTTTTACCAGGAGGTCCCGGGGATCTAACCCAGGTCCCTCCATATGGGAGATGGACGCCCAACCCTTGAGCCACATGCGTCCCCCTGCTGTATCTCTTAAGGTTGACCAAAGATACCTGGAGTTACAGTCTTTTCCCAAACAGATGGTCATATAATAAATCAGGCTTAGTTTATCACCAGCATTCTAAAAACCAGACGTAGGGAGGAAAACTAGGTCCAGGGACACACGCATAATTTCTAATATAGCGAATGTTTAGCCTACCCTGATTATCACAAAATCAGGTCAGCGAGAATATTTGCACCTTATTATCTTTTGAAGCCAATCTTTCTCTTCTTCTCATCATCTTAGTTCAATCACCACCATTTCTCTCCTTCAACAACTTTCTAGTTGATTCTCTTGCTTCCAGTCTTTCCACCCCTAAACCTAATCTCCACACAAAAACAAGAGAACAAAAACAAAAATCACAACACTGACCCCAGACTTCCCTGCTTCACTTTGATGGCATTTCAGCACTGGCTGGGGTGTTTCCCGGTACAGTGCCTGGCAAAACACTCTTCTGGGGGCAGCTAAAATTGTGTAATGAATGAGCATTTCCTTGCTCAAGTAAATTGGGGGAGTACTAAATTATACAGATTTAAATGGGATTATTTATTGCATCACTCCTGCGAGCCTTGCATGTACCATGTGAATTATGAAATTTGCAAGAGGACACAATGTGCAGCACTTCCCAACATTCTGGGTCATGAAACCTTTCCCAACACATTGCTACTAATATGGCTCAGAAGAACATACCATTGAACACTACGTTGGGAAACAGCGACCTTCAAAATAAAAGTCCTCAACACCTCGTCAGGGTCAACAATGCTTTCCATGATCTGCCCCCAAATCCAGACTTATTTGTTATCTTCTCTTCCTACCACCCCTGACTCCTACCTAGCTCTAGCCCAGTAGTTCTCAAAGTATGGTCCAGGGATCCTCGCAGATGTCCAAGACTCTTTCAAGAGGTCTGTGAGGTCAAATCTATTTTCCTGACAATACTAGGATGTTATTTGTCTTTTTAATCCTCATTATCTCATGATAATAGAGAGGTTTTCCAGACATTATGCGATGTGATTTTTTTTGCAACAGCCTTAATATGGTAGCAGATATGATAAACTAGCTGTCTTTTTGTTAAGCCATATTAAAGAGAGTTGAAAAATATAAAACAACTCACTTTTGTTTTGGTAAATACAGTTATTTTTCATAAACTAGGTCATCTATTAACATAGGGATTTATTGTTATTTTATTTATTTATTTAATTATTTACTTATTTATTTTTATTATATATCCCCCCCCCCTCTGCTTGTTCTTGCTGTGCTGATTTTTGTGTTCTTCTGTGTCTGCTTGTCTCCCCCCCATTGCGGCGACCCGCCGAGTCAGCTCACCTAGCGGCGGACTTGCCTGCTCGCGGGCGGCTTGTCCTGCTTGTGGGCGGCTTGTCCTGCCTGCAGAGGCTTGTCCTGCCCATGGCGGCTTTGCCCTGCCATGGCGGCTTTGCCTTCTCAAGGTGGTCTAGCCGCTCAAGGAGGCCCCGGGAACCGAACCCAGGGCCTCCCACATGGTAAACCGGTGCTCTGCCAATTGAGCTACAGATGGCCCTATTGTTATTTTAAATGATTAATAAACACTTTCAAACTTTCTCAGTTTTAATTTCTAATATAGCAAATATTGCTGGATATAACCCATATAAACAAAGGATCTTTGAAGTTCTTAACTACTTTTAAGAGTGTAAAAGTGTCTAGAGACCAAAAACACTAGAATTCAGACTTCTAGTCTCAAGAACCGTAAGTAAACAAATTTCTATTGTTTTAAGCCACCTATTTTGTGGTGGTTTGTTACGGCATTCCTAGCAAACAAATACAGCTTTTAGTAACAGAGAGCAGGGTGCTACTGTACCTATGTACAAATATCTAAAAATGGGGAGGTGGCTTTGGAATTGGGTAGAGGTTGGACAAGTTTTGAGGTCTTTGATAGAAAAAGCCTAGATTGTCTTGAAGAGACGGTTGATGAAATCAGGATATTAAAGACAATACTAATGAAGGCTCGTTGTCATGAACAGAATGTTGATAGAAATATGAATGCTATAGTTGCTTTTGTTGAGGCATGTTATTAGAATCTGGAGGGAAGGTGACTTGCTATGAAGTAGCAAAAAATGTCACCGAATTGTGTTCTACTGTTGGTAGCAAGCAAAACTTAATAAGCTATTAACTTGGATATTTAACCAAAGAGATTTCCAAGCAAAATGTTGAAGTTATGGCCTGCTTTCTTCTTGCTGCTTGTGATAAAATGTGAAAGAAAAGAGATAAATTGAGAAATAAACTGTTAAACAAAAGGAACCAGAATTTGATGATTTGGAACAGTCTCAACCTTTCCATATTGCAAAAGATGCTAAAGCATGCTCTGGAGAGAATGCCAAGGGTGTGTCTGCACAACCTTTTCCCAGGAAGATTATGCATGTGACTCAAAGATCCAACTAACTGTCTTAGCAGAAGCCCAAAATAGAGATCTCTGGAGAATCCTGTATCTAATAATATATATCCCTTGACCCATGTGAGAGAATCACAAGTTTTTTTGAGAATATTATATGAGCAGAAACAGTGCCAGCTTGGACTGAAAGTCAGGACAGAAAGTGGATACAATGAAGAAAGGATGTCAGGCTTCTGGGATTTTACAGGCAGGAAATGGGTTAATGGAGCTCCTTGGCCACATGCACTACCCTTCGAGAAAAGGGAAGAATAGCTCTGAGGGTAGAGCTGTGAATAGAGTCAAAGGACAGAGAGGCCAACTAGGAGGCAGTGGCTGATAAGATCTTTGAGCCTAGAGGCAGCTGGTGATGAGGTCTCCATGGATTTAGAGGGTGGAGCCTCTAAAAACCCAGAAGGAAATGAATAATACCATGTAACGTAATGTTAGGTAATATGTATTAGGAAACTAATATGCCACATAATCTTTGAGTCTGTCAGTATTGTGAAGTTCCATATCTTCCTCTTCTAATTTCTAGGATATTCACATCAACTTCTAAAATAAATGGTGCAAGGGTTGCTATAATAAAGTACCACAAGCTGATTGCTTAAAAAACAGAAATTTATTCTCTCACAGTTCAGGAGGCCAGAAATTTGAAATTAAGATGTCAGCAGGGTCAGTTACTTCTGGAAGCTCTGAGGGGGAGACCATCCGATGTCCTTCTCCTAGCCTATGGTTGTTGATGGTAAACCTTTGCATTTCTTGGCTTGTAGCTATATCACTCCACTCTCTGCCTCCATTGCCACATAGCCTTCTTCCCTGTGTATTTCTTTTCTGTCTCTGTCACCAAATTTCCCTCTCTTTATAAGAACACCAGCCAGCCATTGGATTTAGGGTCTCATCTTAATCCAGGATGAACTCATCTTAAGATAATTACATCTACAAAGATCCTATTTCCAAATAAAGTTATATTTGCTGGTACTGGGGATTAGGACCTCAACATATATTTTGAGGGGACACAATTCAACCTACTACAAGATGCATCAGTATTGTACTGCTAGTCCCTTTGTGGGGATGCCCTGATCTTCAGGGTCCCCTGGTTACAGTCCTGACATCCAAGTTAAAATGAGAATAAATCTTTCTTTTCCCCTCTACAGAACAGCAGAATGGAATCTGGCATATCACATGATCATATATGTAAGGCATAGATTCAGAGTCTGGTTTGCTGTGTTGATATGTTCTCTGCTTTGTCTCCATTGCCTTACTCGCTATCAATACCTGACTTCACACTCATTGCTTCACTCCTGAATGAATGGAACAATGTTCTAACCACTCCCCTTATCTTCAGGCTTTCTTCCTATCTGTGGATCTTTCATATCTCTATCAGGGTAGTTCTTTGAAGGACAACATGACTATTGCTTTTGCTTTTGTCTGCTCGGCATTTCACTCCCTTATACTGCTAACAACTCTCCATTCTCTGATGTCAACTCCCCATTCCCAGTGTTAGGGCCTTCGTTGGTCTATCAGTGCAGGTGCTAGTTCTCTCATGGACAAAGAGTGCACAAGACAGACTCTACATCAACCAGATACTATTTCCTGGTGGGAATTTCAGTTTAAGCAGAATGACTCAAAGGCTGAAAATGCTTGATGCACACTCAGTCCAGACTGAGGAGACTGCCCATTGCTTCCTGGTAGGTAGCTCTCGAGAGTTCCTCAGGTTTCTATACATTCTGAGACTTTGTTCTTCAAAATATAAACCACCAATTTCCTTTTATTCCCCCTTATGTTATCCAAACATATGTTGCTAGAAAAATAATCTTTTCCTGATTTGACCCATCTTTGTGCATAGCCCTTTCTGCTCTGAAGTCTTCACTCTTTTACCATTGCCAGGATGATAAAGTCCAGACTTCTTTGCTTGGCTTCGTGGCCCTTGAATTTCTACTAATCATCTTCCCCAGCATCCCACTTTAATCTTGACTTCATGGACTTCCCCAAACAGGTCTATATTTCTTATTTTAGAAGCCCTGGACTGTGAAGCAGGAAAATCTGGTTTTGAGACCCAGCCCTGACATTAGCTAGCTCTGCCATCTTGATAACAGTGATGTTGACTACAACTGCTTCCTTTTTTTAAAAAGATTTACTTTATTATTATTTTTCATACCCCTCCCCCTACCCCCAATGGTTCTCTCATCTGTCTGCTCATTGTTTGAGCGCCTTCTCTGGGAGGTACTGGGAACCAAACCTGGGACCTCGCACATAGGAGGCAAGTGTCCAACGGCCTGAGCCACCTCCGCTTCCCGTGGGCTGCAGTGTCTGCTGGCTTGTGGCATCTGCTCGTTTGGGTGCCTAGCTCGTTGAGGCTGGTTGTGGTGTCTAGCTCATTGCGGTGGGTTGAGGCATCTGCTCATCTTCTTTAGGAGGCACTGGGACCTGAACCTGGGACCTACCATGTGGTAAGTGGGCGCCCAACTGGATGAGCCACAACCGCTTCCACAACTGCTTCTTTTAATCGAGAATTTACTATGTGTAAGGCACTATATATACATTATTTATAATATTTAAAATAACCTAATACTTGTCAGTTAGGGACAGTTTTGTCCCCCAGCAAATATTTGACGATGTCTGAAATAATTTTTGGTTGTATCATCTGGGGAGACTGTGCTACTGGAATCTAATGCACAGAGGCCAGGGATACTGCTAAATATCTTACAATTCTTTGTTTGGTTCCCCCAAACAAAGAATTATCTGGCCCCAAATCTCAGTATTTACGAGGTTGAAAAACTCTGAAATATCCCGGTGGGATAGGACTTATCCTCATTTTACAAAGAAGAACCTTGTGGCTCAAAGAAGTTCAGTGTCCCTGGTTGTACAACTAGACAGCAGTGAGCCAAGATCAAACATAGGTTAGTCTTGGCTCCAAAGTCCATGCTTTCTCTACCACTGCATATCGCATCTCCAAGCATTTCTTTTCCAGACATACAGCATCCAAGATGAAATCCTCAGAGTAAGAGCTCAGGGCATGCCTGGGCTAGATGCCTACATGGGTCAGGAAGACAGAATCTAAGCTTAGGGCTAAGTCAGGACAAACACACTAGCTATACTAAAGGGTCAGTTGGCATATAACTGGGTATAAACTGGAGCCTCCAAAACAGAACACAAGAGTTTGGAGTGGAGCATAAGAGGCCCTACAGAGAGAATCGAAGTGGTCATAGGAGTAGAGCCACAGCAATCTTTTGTATAGTGTGTGTGAGGCCTTGCTCTACAAGTGAAAAGGAGTTGTTAAGGGTATAAGACAGATGAGACTCAATTTCCTGTTTTTGAGAAAATAGGAAACAAACTACCTTCCCTACCTAAACACCTTGTAAGGCCTCAGAGAGAAAATGGATTTAAAAGAGATCTGTCAATGACTATGCCATTTTGCTCACATGTGTGCTAATCATTATATCCAAAGGTCCATTGTCCCTCCTCTTCAAGTGATACCACATTCTTGACTCTGCTCTTAAATTGGTGCTGTATGGATATAATGAAAACAACTTGAATTTGTTCCTGCTTTCCTAATACACTGCCCCCAGTGCTCTGCAGTTTGGCTATTACTTCCGATCACCATATTTGTTCCAGACTGTTTTTGTGTTGTTAACATTATTTGCCAATAGATCATTGCCTTCCCCATGTTTCATTGCCCAGAGGCCATTGCATTTGGGCTCATCTTGAAAATCCAAATAATGTAAGTAGAAAGCATAAATAATAGATAAGCTTCTTATTCCCTAGGG
This sequence comes from Chaetophractus vellerosus, assembly GCA_004027955.1. NCBI lineage: Eukaryota > Metazoa > Chordata > Mammalia > Cingulata > Chlamyphoridae > Chaetophractus > Chaetophractus vellerosus. The sequence goes on along the minus strand of PVKH010006912.1, from coordinate 6,780 downwards.
GTCCTGGCAGACCTGTTCACAAATGTAGTTTCTCTTAGTTTCTGTCCAGTCCAATTTTAAAGGTCTACAGGAACAGAGTTTAGACCTGAATAAGAAAACGTTAGTGGAGCATATTCTTTTTCCTATCAATGTTCTTAAATATGGTGTGTGCAGAAAGGTAAGCGTGAGGATGCACATGATTGGAAATGGGCAGAATTTGGCAAATAAAAGAGTTCTGTCTCTTTTTCCCTAGTTTAGCTTTCAGGAGGGGGGAAGAAGAAGAGACATTAACCCTTGTAAAATTGCCATTTATACTTCAAAATAGTAGTAATAAAAATCTCCATTAAAAAGAACAGTTATCCTGCTGTGAATTTAACAAATCTTAGCCTCAGGTCTATTTCTTTCTATTAATTTGCTTTCATTTGTTTATTTTCTTCTCTCATACTCTTTCATGCAAATGCAAGACAATTGAAGGGACTTAATATAAATATTTCTTCTCTACTATAAATGAAAGCAATATGTGTGAGCTCTTTTTCCTTGGATATGCCAAGAAAACTTCTGGTCTCTGAGTTTCCCGCTCAAATTTCTAGCAAGACTTAATAACTGAGTGTTCAATTTTGTTTTATTCCTTCATCAACCAACACATAATTACTGATAACCTACCATATATAACCTCTGTGCCTCTAGCTTCTCAAACTATCTTCTTCTGATTACTAGGGTTAAGTTTCTAAAGTATATATCTTATAGTCCCCAGTTTAAAAACCTTCTACAGCTCCCTATCCCCTGCCCTAGAAGACAAAGTGCAAAGTCCTTATCTAGCAAACTCAGGTCTGTGGATTCTGGCCAAGGTGGAATAACGGGGACCAGACATACCTTCCTGTCTAAAATATTTTTTAAAAACTGGAAAAAATATGAAATAGACTGCAAACATTGACTATCAGGCAGTGCAGAACAGTGATCTGTGAAAGAGGGGACAAATGAGGTGAGACCTATAGCTGCCCAACTTACTGCCTGGAGGGAATTTCCAAGTCACAGCACAGGGAGGGGGCCTAAGGCAGAACCAAGAGTACTCCCTGAGTTGAGAAGGTGCAGAGTTCACAGGGCAGGGTACCAGAGAAAAGAAAGCTGCTTAGAAAAATAGCTCCAGAGATTTCTAGAGGGTTCTCAAATTTTTACGTGAGTACTGATTAGCAAAAGCATGTGACAAAACTAATCAAGGACAGGGGGCATGCCAAAAGGATTATTATAGGAAACAGTCACTGGAGCTTACACAAGGCTGGAAATAGTTCTTGTTTCCACCAGATAGAGTAAAAAAAAATCTTGTAATGGGTAGTGCATTTGGGTAGTGTATCCAAAAGATTTCTAGCTCAGTGTTGAGGTAAATTAACACTAGACTAAACTCTTCTCTTATAATGCTTAAAAAAGCTGAAAAGAAAGTTCAGGAAGTATTAAATTGTTTTCAAGTAACTGCATACCAGAATAAAATTCAAGAATATTTATAGGAAGACAAAATATACAGCCCTAAGCAGAAGTTTACCCAATCAGATAAAATTCACAATATCTAATACCATCCAATAAAAAATTATCAGGCATACACATAGAAAAGCAGGAAAATAGGACTGGTATCCGGAGAAAACCAGTCACTTGAAATTAACTCAGAAATAATAAAGATGATAGAATTTGTAAATAAGATATAAAAACAGTTATTATAACCATATTCCATGTGTTCAAGAAGGTAGAAGAAAGCATGAGAATGTTAAGGAGAGCCATGGAAGACATAGGAGAAAAACAAACTTTTAGAGAGGAATAAAACAATGTCTGGTAGTTTTAAAACATGCTGAATGGTATTAATAGAAAAAATTGGCAGTGCAAAAGAAAAAAGTAGTGAACCTGAAAACATAGCAAGTGAGACTGTGTAAAATGAAACACAAATAAAAGAAATACTGAAAATCGCAAGAATATAGTGTCGCTGAGCTGAGTACCAGCTGTAAGTACCCTCATATACATGCAACAAGAGTCTCTGAAAGGAACAAGGCAAAAAAAATATTTGAAGAAGGCCAAAATTTTTCCAAATTTGATGAAAACTATAAATCATAGAACCAAGAGCTTAATGAACCTCAAGCCAAGTTACTCAACTATAACTCCACCAAGACATATAATAACTACTTTGCTGAAAACCAAAGATAAAGTGATAATCTTAAAGGGGCCAGGCCAGGAGGGCTGTTACATAGAGAGCAACACTGTTTGGAATGATTTCAGATGATAGTGGAACAGTGTCTTTAAAGCTCTGAAAGAAGAAATAATCCCATCAACCTAAAATTCTATACCCAGTGAAAATACCTTCCGAAATGAAGATAAAATATTCAATTTAAGACAAAAAAAGATGAAAGAATTTGTCACCAGCAGGCATGTACTACAAGAAATGTTAAAGTCTTGCAGATCAAATGAAAACTGTACTAGAAGGAAGTCTGCATCTGTACAAAGAAATGAGGACTATACCTTCTTTTTTTTGTTTCTAAAATCGCTTTTAAAAAATTGACTGTTTAATGCATAATAAATGTATAAATAAACAATTCACATATCTGTGTGTGTATATATGTTATACATATTTTACTAGATAAAATAGTATATTACTTGAAGAGTGTGAAAACATAAAGATGAATACTATAAACTCCACAGCAATCATTAACATGTAAAAACAAGAAGTTAGCATAAATTCAACAAAAGAAATAAAATGGAACCACAAAACATTCTCAATTAATAAAAAAAAATAGACAGTAAAAGAAGAGAGAGGGAAAAAGAACTGATTGGACAGACAGGAAACAAATAAGTTAGTAGACTTAAACACAACCATATTATTAATCACATTAAATGATAAATACCAATGAAATGACAGAGATTATCACTTTATACAAAAGTGAAACTACTATATGCTGCCTACAAGAAACCCATTTTAAATTTAAAGGCATAAATAGGTTACAAGTTAAAGGATGGAAAAATGCCATGCTAACTATATTTTAAAAAGCTGACATGAAAATGTAGTATATGTTTGTATCAGAAAAAGTAGATTTCTGAGTAAATAATATTACAGGGATACAGAGAGGGACTTTTCATGATAAAGGAAGATTTCATCAGGAGGATATGAAAATCCTAGACGTTTATGCACCTAATAAATTGAGCTTAAAATACGTAAAAGAAACACTGATAGAATTGCAAAGAGAAATATACAAATCCATAATTAGAGTCAGCCATTACTCCTCTCTCCATAATTGATAGAACAAGCTTGTAGGCAATCAGTAAGGATCTAGAAGACTTGAAAAACCCTATCGACCACCTTGACCTAACTGACACTTATAGACATACTACCTAACAAAAGAAGAATACACATTTTTTCAAAGACACACAGAATTTTCCAAGGTAAAACATATTCTGAACATTATAATAAGTCTCAATAAATTTAAAAGTAATAATAATAAATATAATCCCTGAGCCCAATGGAATTAAATTAGATATCAACAATAGAAAGATTTCTGGAAAATCCTCAGAATATTTGGAAACTAAATAGCATGCATCTATATATCCAATGGGTCAAAGAATATATCAAAAGGGACATTGAAAAGAAGTTTGAACTGAATGTTTCAAATCAGTGACCCTAGAATGTGAAACCATCCATAATCTAACTTCTGAATGCTTTTATAATGACATCTTTCTCCAATAACTACTGACTAGTACCAATACCTATACCAGTACCTGTACCAGCAGTAGTTTTTAATAGCAATAATAGCACCAGCTGATGTTAATTTATTGAGCATTTGTTTCATGCCAGCCATTTTCCCCATTCATCACATCATTTACTCTTTCTGTAGGTATTACATATATGGTCTCATTTATTCATTCTACAATTCCATGAGATACCATCATCATCTTCATTTTAAAACGGAGGAGGTTGAGGTTCAGAGAGATTAAGGAACTTCTCCCACTTTACAACGATCCTGCCATTCTGAAATTAATGGACTCCTAGTATGTGCAAGGCTCTGTTCCAAGCAAACAGCTAGTGAGTTGCAGGTCCAGGAATCAACCTCAGATCTGCACAGCTTCCAAGCCTATTCCCTTTAGCATCATACTTCACTGGCACTTCTACAGTCCCTGATTCTCTGTGAAATTTCCCTTCAACTCCAGGGGATCAGTACAATGTTGAGTACATAGCTGGGATACAGGAATTGGGAGAGGAACATTTACTGTTTATTAAATGATTGTTATTGTTTTGGATCCTATAATAGGCCCTTCGGATATGTTACCATCTTTATTCTACCTCTGGACTGTGAGTTTAGTATTATTATTTGCATTTTAACTTCAACTTCTGCTTTGACTCTTTCTTCTTTCTACATCTTTTCTTCTTGTACCATAGTCTAAGTCACCATCAGTTTTTGTCTTGACTACTGTTATAGCTTCCTAATTGGTTTTCAACTTCCATTCTTACCTCCTCACAGTTCATTTTCCAAAAAGTAGCAATATTAACGTCTTAAATAATATTTTAAAAATTATATGAATCAGACCATGTATTTCTCATGCTTCAAAACTATTTAGTGCACTTAGATTAAAAGACAAACTAACTCCTTAACCTGGGCTGCAAGGATCTTCATAATCTGGTTCCTGTCTACCTTGTTGACTTTATCTTGTTCCATTTCACTCTGGCTACAAACAACTGGGCCTTATGCAGCTTATAGTTCTTAAAATATATGAATCTCTTTCCCACCTGAAGATTTCGAACATGCTCTTCCTTCTACCTGGAATTACATTCGTAAACTCTCACTTTGCAATTCTATCCACACTTAATACACCACCTTATATGTTATTTCCCCAAAAGGTCTTATCTGACCAATTTCCCCACCCAACTATAAATTCACCACATGAATCCTTCTCATAGCTCTATATTCTTTTGCTTTGTTGCCCTTGTCACAATTTAGAATCATATTTTTATTTACAGCACTTATCTGGGTCAGCAGAGAGGTAGTTCTTACATAAGTCAATAGGCAAGGATCTCTCTTTATCTTACTCTACTTCACACCAGCATTTCACCTCAGGTTGTCCATCCTATTGTTTTTGAAACAATTTCTTTTATTGTTTTCCATGGCACCACACTCTTCTATTTTTATTCTTCTTCCCTTACAGACCACTGCTCCTTATTCTTCTTTTCTGGAGCCTCTTTTTCTTGTAGAATTCTACATTTTGGTTTTGAACTCAATCCTAGACTTTATTCTTTCCTCCATCTTACCTCTCTCTCAGATTTCCCATTTACACATGGTTTTAAATCCCAATCAAACACTAATCATCATCTGCCTACTCAATATCTCTACTTGGATGTCAAAACGTTATTTCAAACAACACGATTGAAACTGATTCTTCATGCCCTCAAAATACATAAAACAGTTCTTCCCAAACCTTCCTTGTCTGAGTATATTGCTCCATCACCATTCAGTTACTCAGACAAAAAAGTACTTGGAAGTTACCCGGTTGCTTTATTTTTCTCAAACTTAACTATAAAACATCAGTAAGTCCTGTTCAAATTCCAAAAAAAATAACCAAAATCTGATCTTTTCTGACCATCTGCACTGCTACAATCCTAATCTAAGAACTGCTGCCATGTTTCAACTGGACCATGGCATTATTCTGCCATCCGGTCTCTCTACTTGTGTATCTGCATCCTTTCCTATAGCCTATTCTTTATAAGAGCAGTCAGAAGGAAGATCTTTTAAAAGCATAAAATAGACCACACCACTTTCCTACTTAAAATCCTCTCATTGCGACCAGAATAAAATCCACACCTCTTACTATGGTCTCATGTTCCTATGTGTCTGGACCTGCCTACATCTCTGATCTCTTCTTTCTTCACTCTTCCTCTTGTTAGCTATATTTCAACCACAGAAGCTTTTCTGTTCCAAGAGCATGTCAAGCTCATTCCTATTTCAGGGCCTTTTGTCTTACACCTTCCACTTCGAATGCTTTCCCCCAATATGTTTGCATAGCTGACCCCTTGTTATAAAGGTCTCAGATGTCATCTCCTAAGATAGGCCTTCCTGCCCCTTCCCTAGCTGAACAGTTCCTCAACCATCATCACCCAAAGTTGCTTCCATCAAAGCACTTCTGAGAAACTGAGATTATTGTATATATTCCTATATATATATGTTTATTGTCTGACTCTTTCCACCAAAATGGAAATTTCATGAAGGTGGGGACTGCCTCTGTTGCTCACTGCTAGATCCTCAGAACTTAGTAAAGTACCTGGCTCATAGTAATCATGTATGTGTTGATTGACTGCCTAAGTTTTCTTTGCTGAAATTATTTATGTGGGAAGATTTCAATGATCTGCTAATTGGATATCAAAATTTTGAAAATATTTTTTCATGCCAATCTACTTTAGTTTTCAAAGCTGACATGTGCAACTGAATCCCAATTAGAGCAATGAGTTTTTGCCAGAGGCAAGAAATGCAATGTCTCACCCAAAATATAGATTCATCTTTTCCTGAGCCGGAAGTGCCTCTGAAATCTAAAGGTCTTCCAATCATCTCGAGAAGGGATGATCAATTTTGGACCAGGAAGCGGAGATCAACTTAGATCATCATTGATTAGTTTTATCAAATCCTCAATTCTTTCAGAAACTGAAGCACTATTACAACAACTTTGTGATAGAATTAGGGCTCTAGAAACTAACTTACAATTTAACTAACAGTGTTCTTAGTACTTGGGTACTTGCTATCTGCCCGATCCTGTACAAAGCTCCGGGAATACACAGAAAGAGAG